>RJWJ010022142.1:0-27151 GCA_004363605.1 Indri indri | reverse complement strand
GCTGGGACTACAGGCTTATGCCACCATGCCCGGCTAATTTTTCTGTTTTTTGTAGAGCTGGGAGTCTCACTCTTGCTCAAGCTGGTCTCGAACCTGGCCTCAAGCGATCTTCCCACCTTGGCCTCCCAAAGTGTTAGCATTATAGGCGTGAGCCACTGCCCCTGGCCTAGTCATTAACTTTTGAGTGTGAATTAATGTATCATGACTGAGAGCTAGCCCTAGGGAGCTCAGGTTAGCAGAGGTGGGAGGGGATGTGGGGCCTCCTTTAGAGTGATGGGCAGGTCTTGGGCGTGTCTGGAAAGTGGATCTGTCCAGGTTGCAGAGTAATGAGGACTCTGGAGAAAGCAGCCAGGTAAGAGACTTGCCCCAGGGGTTGGGCAGATTTTTGCCAGGGGTCCTAGAGAATGAGGACATTGTCTGAAATGCAACTGGAGTTCAGGGCTTCTCAGCCAGCAGGGGGTCTGACCATTCAGTGGCTGAGTGGATGGGGCCCATGAAAATGATGCCTTGAGACCACACATGGTGGTTTGGAGTATGTGGGCTATGTGGACCCTCTGGAGGATTTTGTGTCTGTGCCTGTTCCCATGCTAGGCAGCAAGGTCAGCAGCAACCGTGCCCACTCGCTCAGAGAAGTGGCCAGGTGTAGAATCGGCAGAAGTTGATGACACATGGGGAATTTCTTCTTGCAGAAACTCTGATTACATTAAGCATCTTCTCCTAGAGCGTTGCCTGGAAGGCGTACGTGAAGTTGTGTTGCTCTTCCCTTGGCGCACGCAGGAGAATCTGCTGGCAATGAGGGGAAAGCACCGTCCAAAGCACTTGTAAACCTGGGGCAGCCAGAGGGGAGGCCCCGGGACTCTGTGCCCAACACCTGATCGGCTGGCTGGACGCCTTAGGGAAGCGGTGGCTCCGTTTATGATTCTCCGGTCTTGATGAGGCATTCAGGCTCTGACATAGAAATAGGAGACAGAAAGCCAAATGGCCCAGTCTCAGTGGTAGCTGACAGCTGGGACGTGCCACGAAGGGGAATGATGCTACTAGGCAGGGAGGTGCAAGAGATGGCACTGCAGGAAGCTGAGCGGCTGCAGAATTGATCAATTGATCGATGTATTGATTGGGTGGGAAGGCTCCCTAGGAAGAGAGAGCTTGGGTGGCCTTGGTGATCATGGCAGTTGCGCAGGTAGTGAGAGGGAAGAGGGGGCTATACAATGCATGTGAGGAAGATCCAGGCGGCACCCTGCTGGGAGAGGGGAGAACACGTACGGGCAGGGGTGTGTGTGCACGTGTCATGTGTGCAGACATGCGGGGCTGAAAGCCCAGCTGCAATTGGATCTGCTGCACCAGGAAATGACAGCTGTGAACTTGTCAGTGGTGAGAGCAGGGATCGAGGGCCAGAGGCTCCAAGGATATGATGGGGTAGGCGTGGACATGGTGCCTGGTGCCCTTTGGATACAGGGGTGTGACAAGGATGGCAGAGACAGAGGAGCATGTGGGGGAGGGCAGGAAACATCCTCAGAGGGCTCTGGGCTTCCTGCCGCCTTGCAGAGCCTGGGGATAGAGGTAGGGCACTGACCTTGCTCCCGATCTTGGACTTCTTACCTCTTTCCTGCTTTTCTGAGCATCCAGAGGCAGGAAAGGCTGCCCAGTGGCTGTGTGACTGGGAGCTCCCTCCTGTGCTCTGGGAAGGGTTCGGGTCCCTCCCAAGAGTGCCAGTCCCCTTTTGTTTCTATTGGGAGCTCAAAAACCAGGCAAGACATGGCAGGCAGCGCCAAGCCTGAGGCTCTCAAGGAGGGTTGTAAATTCAATGACCTCAACGCCCACCAGGATCCCACAGCAAGCAGGGCACTGGGCTTCCAGCTTTTGGTGCCCTCCAGTTTGCCCACTTTTCCTAGATTAAGGGGCCTATACGTTCCTGCCTCTTCTTCCAGAGTTACCAGGAAATTGTCTTGCTGGCTGAGGTGTTAGGTTGATTGTGTTTTCTCTTGTTTTTGGTACATGTAGGCACACAGTGTTATATTTAGTAACTGGCAATTTGATTAGAAGTAGCCCAGGGACCAGGCACGGTGGCTCATGCCTATGATCCTAGCACTCTGGGAGCCCGGGTGGGAGGATCGTTTGGGGTCAGGAGTTCAAGACAAGCCTGAACAAGAGGAAGACCTGTCTGTAGCAAAAACAGAAAAAATTAGCCAGGTGTGGTGGCACCTGCCTGCAGTCCCAGCTACTTGGGAAGCTGAGGCAGGAGGATCGCTTGAGCCCAGGAGTTTCAGGTTGCAGTGAGCTATGATCACAACACTGCACTCTACCTGGGGAGACACAGCAAGACCCTGTCTCAAAAAGAGTAGCCCAGGAAAGGGAAGGCATGAAAAAGAGGAATGCCCAGTTTCTGAAGTGAAGGGTAATATTGCGGTTTGTTGTAGTGTATCAGATAGCTATTGCTGCATAACAAGCCACCTCACAATGTAATGGCCTAAAACAATAACATTTTATTTGCTCAAATTCTGGGGATCAGCAATTTGGGCAGGACTTACTTAAGTGTTTCTTTTGCCAGCCTTGCCTAGGCTTCCCCAAGTGGCTGCAGTCATCTGGCAACTTGACTGGGGCTGCTTTGTCTAAGATGGCCTTACCCATCTGTCTGGTGGTGGGCACAGGCTCTTAGCTAGGCCACATGTCTCCAGCAGGATGGAAGAAAAGCCTGGGTTTTCTTCCATGATTGTCACATTCTAGGATGGTGAGAATGGAAGCCATGAAGCCCCTTGGGGCATGGGCTCTGAAACCATAAACATCACTTTCACTGCATTTTGTTAATCACAGCATGTCACAAGTCCAGCCCAGATTCAAAGTGTCGGGAAGCAGACTCCAATTCCTGACAGGAGGAATGACAAGGTCACGTTGCACAGGGGCGTGTGTACAATGAATTATTGTGACTATCTTGGCAAAAAATTGAGCACGCATATCTTGAATCAGGCCTGTGAAAACAAAACACCAAAAAATGTTCCTATCTATTCTCCTTCCATTGTTTCAACTTCTTTGGGAGCTAGGCAGGGAAGAAGACAAATGTGTCATAGTCCCTGCAGCATCAGAAGAGGAAACTGAGGCCCAGGCACAGAGGCAGCTTGCCTCGGAACACCTGGGACCTCAGCTGGAGATGGGGTAGTAGAACTAGTTTCCAGGCTTGTCCCCCCTTGGACCCAGGAGTTTCCCCCACTGTGCAGCCAGATGCTCAGGGTTCTGCCACCTGTGCCAAAGGATTAGCGAGCTTAATTTGCCCTGGAAGTATGTTTTAGACTGCTTTGGGGAGGAATCTTCTAAACTGGAATGTTTGCTCTTCTGTCCTGTGCTGAATTTGGGGGGGGGCACTACTTTTTGTCTGGGAAAAGGCTTTAGATTCTGGGGCCACCAGGGATGTTGAGGAATTGGAGGAAGCCCAGATGGGGACCTTGCTGTTTCACTGGGACTCCTGGGGGCACACAGTACTTCTCCCAAGTCGGGAGGCACCTATGAGGAAAGGGGGTCTGGTATCTGGTGTCACCCTAGAAAAAGGAGAGCCTTCTTTATCTGGTCCACTGAGGTGACTCTCGTACAAACCATAGAGTCATTCAGGATGGAAGTTATCTCTGCTATAAAGTGGTTTTTACTGGGGACTTTTCAGGAAGGATTTTGGTTGCCAGAGGGAGACTCTAAGCCCTTCTGCCCTGTCGTTGGGGGTGGAAGGAAGCTCTTGGAGGAAGGAGGAGGAGGCAGGGGGCCGGCCCTCTCTGGAGAAGGCCCTGCCCCTCTAAGGGCCTGTTGTTGTCACTCTCAGGACACGCCACCTTTGAGCTGGGAGCCACTTGGATCCATGGCTCCCATGGGAATCCTGTCTATCATCTAGCAGAAGCCAATGGCCTCCTGGAAAAGACAACCGATGGGGAGCGCAGCGTGGGCCGCATCAGCCTCTATTCCAAGAATGGCGTGGCCTGCTACCTTACCGACCACGGCCGCAGGATCCCCAAGGACATGGTTGAGGAATTCAGCGATTTATACAACGAGGTGAGGTGTGAGCAGAGCAGCTGGACATGAGGGCGCTGGGGCAGTTGGGAGGCCTGGGAGGTTTCCTATGAGCCCGATTGTGTCTTTGCACACTTTCTGGGCCCTGCCTTTGGAAAAACAGGACATGGTGAGGATAATGAACATGATGAATGGAAAAGTGCTAGGCAAGATTATTGATATGTGTGATTAAATATTTCTTCAAAAGGCCTTTTGTTAGGTTTATTACTAGGTACTTGGGTGGTGGTGATTGTCGTTACTGTTGTTTTTTCAAATACTCTCATAAAGGGTAATTTTAAAAAACTTTATTTTCTAATTATTCCTGGTATATAAAAATACAACTGATTTTTATATATTAATTTTAGCTACCTTGCTAAATTATTTTACTTCTAATAGTATATCTATTAATTATATTAATTTATATTCTAATGCTATTTTAGAATTTCATGTGTATAATTCTACACAAAACTGAGAAATTTTTTTTTTTCCTTTCTAATCCTTAGACCAGCATTGTCCAATAGAACTTTCTGCAGTGGTGGAGATGTTTTAGACCTGCACTATCCAGTATGGTAGTCACTAGCCACATGTGGCTCTTGAGCACTTGAAATGTAGCTAGTGAAACTGAGGAACTAAATATTTAATTTTATTTAATTCTGAATTGCTACCTGTGTCTAGTGGCTACTGTATAGGCTAGCATAGCCATAGACTATTTCTTTTTCTTGTCTTATTGCACTGGTTAGTATCTCAGTATAGTGTTGGATAGCAGTGGAAATGGTATACATCCTTCTCTTATTTAGATTTTTAAAAATTTATTAATATTTATTAATATTAGTGGTTTTGTGAACTGCACTGAACTAGCAAAGTAATATGTAGGCCTTGTCTTCTGCTAGCTTGTCATTTATGGTACAGTAATCTTTCACTCCAGGTCAGTAAATTGGCCAGCAAGCATCCGTTGTGCATTTTCTAATCTCTTGGGCATGAGAAAGGAGAAATGACCCTTGCTTTGGGGACCCTTTGCTTTGCTCCTCTGAGAAGGACAGGTACACTCAGTGTATTGTGTGTGTGTGCTGACAAGGTGTGTTGTGTATAGTCCTCTGGTACTGTGTGTTCTCACATGCAAAGAGACTGAGTTATTATTTATTTATTTATTTTTAGAGACATGGTCTCACTCTATTGCCCAGGCTGTAGTGCAGTGGCGTAATCATAACTTACTGCAGCCTTGAATTCCTGGGCTCAAGTGATCCTCTTGCCTCAGCCTCCCAAATAGCTGAGACTAACTTTGTTTTAAAATTTTTTTTGTAGAGACAAGGTCTCACTATGTTGCCTAGGCCGGTCTTGAACTCTTGGCCTTAAGAGATCCTCCCACCTCGGCCTCCCAAAGTGCTGGCATTACAGAGACTAAATTACTAATAATGATCAGATAAGAACTAGTATTCTCCTATGTAGACCTTCTTGGTCTAA
This sequence comes from Indri indri, assembly GCA_004363605.1. NCBI lineage: Eukaryota > Metazoa > Chordata > Mammalia > Primates > Indriidae > Indri > Indri indri. The sequence continues at coordinate 21,664 of RJWJ010022142.1, read as the reverse complement.
TGGGAATCAGTCACACCCTGATTCTCAAGTTATTGTGAGTGCTTCGAACATGGATGTTTCTTGAAAATGACTTTCAGGGCCCATGACTTTTTTTTTTTTTTTCTGAGACAGGGTCTTGCTTTGTTGCCTTGGATTCAGTGTAGTGGTGTCATCATAGCTCACTGCAGCCTCAAACTCCTGGCCTCAAGCAATCCTCCTGCCTCAGCCTCCCTAGTTGCTGGGACTATAGACGTACACCACCATGCCTGGCTCATTTTTTCTATTTTGGGTAGAGACGAGGTCTCACTCTTGCTCAGGCTGGTCTCGAACTCCTGACCTCAAGCGATCCTCCCACCTCGGCCTCCAGAGTGCTAGGATTACAGGCATGAGCCACCGTGAGTGGCATGACTTATTCTTTTAAATGTCCCTAAAAGTAGATCATCATCAACTTCTGCACTTAAAAGTGCTTAATGAGAATTGGGATGAGTATTATTAGCTGTCACAGACCTGTCCCATTTTCCTTGGATCACATTGGGAAGATGTCAGTTAACCCAAGAGAGGAGACTGCAACCATATGACAAACCCATGTTCTGTGAAGACTGTCCTAGTCAGTGGCCGACACAAAGAATCACGTTGATGTTGATAGACTAAATTTATTACCCCTCTGCTGGGCATTTTGGCCTCTAGTTAACAAGCTGAGGACTGGCTACCATGTTGCTTATCACCCAAGGGAAAAACCCAGGGAGGAGGAGGCGAGTTGAAAGCCTGACCCCTTGGCAGTGGTCCTGCATGAGGAATTTGCTGAGAACTCCAGCTAAGGCTAAACACCCCGCATCTTGTGACTGTATGAAGCAAAGACAGAACAATTTAACTCATTTTCTTCTTTGTAAGTTAGACTTCAGAGGCATGTTTAATTCATGTTTCTATCTCATGTGGAGGCCTTTCCCTTGAGTGGAGTGGTGGGGGTGGGGAGTGGTGGACATCAGCAGTCTTTGTCCCCTTCCTTCACCCTGTGGCCCCGGGGCGTACCCCAGGGCTGGGGGCAGGACAGACATTCCTGTGAATGCGTGCAACTGAATTCACACTCCCTTTAGGAAGGGAAACAAACCATCAATCAGCCCAGCCACAGAGACCCAGCCAAGGTGCCTCCATTTGCCAGTGTCCTGGGAATGACAGCAGTGGGCGTGTGACCATGCCGCCTTCCTGCTCATGGCCCTTCAGTGATGCTAGGGCCTTGAATGAAGACCAGAGCCCTTGGCGTGATTCTTAGTGCTTTATGCCCCAGCCCCTGCCTGCCTTTCCAAAGTCAGCTCTTGTAACTTTCTCTCTCCTGCTGCCCACTCCAGCAAGACGAAACCACTTAAAGTTTCCTGAATGCATCTGTGTCTCTCTCTCACCTTTGAGTATGCAATTCCTCTTTCTGAAGTGCTCCCCGCCCCACTACCAACCTGGCTGTCTCCTGACAGTGCAGGCTTGTCTGGGTTAATCTCACAGTCTCTGGGTTCTTTCCTATTGTAGTGCATCATGTAGAAACAGCCCGGTCGTGGAATGTCTCCCTAACTTGAGTGAGGACAGGGGCCGGGGGCTGTCTGTCTTGCACGTTACAGCCTGTGTCTTGCACAGAGCCCAGTGGGCGTTGGGGCTCAGACTTTGCCTCTGGGGATCCCATACCTGCCCCTGGACTGGCTTATTTCTCCAGGGAGACCTGCCTTGTGTTTGGGGGCTCAATACCAGGCAGGTGGGCAGGGGGTCGTGGACCCTGTTCCAAGGGACCGATCATCATTATCTGTCTATGAGGTGTGGGTTGGAGTTCTGCTGAAATATGCCCTGGAAATGTCTTTCCATTCCTTGGCACGCTCAGGCTTCTTCGAGATCATTCCTGCCATGTTCCTTCCTCCCCTCTGCACCCTGTCTTCCTTACATGTGGCTGAGGCCTGAAGTAAAGGGGGTACTTTGTATGGACCTGGGCAGGCCTGGGAGGTGTCTCTAAGGGATTGGATTTAAGAGCCCCCTTTTGCTCCCTCTCCCCACCCAACACTGGCCAGTTCACGGTTCCAGACTGTTCTCTTGGAAGAGAGCAAAGCAGACGTGCTTGGGCAGGGGTGGCAGGGGTGGCAGGGGAGGCAGGGGAAGAGGTGAGGGCATGGTTCTTGGAAAACGTAAATGTGTGCAGATCCACATTCTCCAGTGGGAGATGCAGCCCATGTAGACGTGTGCAGAGCCCATGGGGCAGGGGTGGTTTCTTACCCATAAGCACCAACTGTTTCACTTTGTTCTAAGTGAGGGCCCAGCAAGAGAGCCTCCTGGGCTATCCCACCCTGCTCACGGGCTGGAGGTGGGGAGTGGGCAGCCCGGGGCAGCCCTCCATCCCTGAGCTTGGCTCTGTTGGGCACAGCCCCAGTGCAGCATTGGGAGACACCTGGGAGCTGGTGACTTTTGAGGTGGGCCCCCCCTCTTCGAGAGGGAGGTGTGATGAGGGAGTGTCTTTTCAGTCTCCTGGGGTCTCTCGGGCAGGTCTATAACTTGACCCAGGAGTTCTTCCGGCACGATAAACCTGTCAACGCTGAAAGCCAGAACAGCGTGGGGGTGTTCACCCGGGAGGAGGTGCGCAACCGCATCAGGGATGACCCTGACGACCCGGAGGCCACCAAGCGGCTGAAGCTCGCCATGATCCAGCAGTACCTGAAGGTATTGTTGCTGTCTCGCGTACAGGTGCCAGAGTGAGGAAGACTGATTCTGGGGGCAACTGGGTCCAAGGAGGGCTACGCTGCTCGGAGGTCCTGCTCCTCCCCCTGCCCAGCCCCAGCGGTCACCTGGCTTCTCCCTGGGTCTTCCTGCAGGTGGAGAGCTGTGAGAGCAGCTCACACAGCATCGATGAGGTGTCCCTGAGCGCCTTTGGGGAGTGGACCGAGATCCCCGGCGCCCACCACATCATCCCCTCGGGCTTCGTGCAGGTTGTGGAGCTGATGGCCGAGGGCATCCCCGCCCACGTCATCCAGCTGGGGAAGCCCGTCCGCTGCATTCACTGGGACCAGGCCTCGGCCCGCCCCCGGGGCCCCGAGATTGAGCCCCGGGGCGAGGGCGACCACAACCACGACACTGGGGAGGGCAGCCAGGGAGGAGAGGAGCCCCCAGGGCGCAGGCGGGATGAGGACGAGCAGTGGCCGGTGGTGGTGGAGTGCGAGGACTGCGAGATGATCCCGGCGGACCACGTGATCGTGACCGTGTCGCTGGGCGTGCTCAAGAGGCAGTACACCAGCTTCTTCCGGCCAGGCCTGCCCACGGAGAAGGTGGCCGCCATCCACCGCCTGGGCATCGGCACCACCGACAAGATCTTTCTTGAATTCGAGGAGCCCTTCTGGGGCCCCGAGTGCAACAGCCTACAGTTCGTGTGGGAGGATGAGGCGGAGAGCCGCACCCTCACGTACCCGCCCGAGCTCTGGTACCGCAAGATCTGCGGCTTCGACGTCCTCTACCCGCCCGAGCGCTACGGCCACGTCCTGAGCGGCTGGATCTGCGGGGAGGAGGCCCTAGTCATGGAGAGGTGCGACGACGAGGCGGTGGCCGAGATCTGCACCGAGATGCTGCGTCAGTTCACAGGTGCGCCCGCTCCCACCTGGCCCCTCCTCCACCTGCGCCCTCTGCCCTCCCCACACCGAGGCCGAGGCGCTGTGTCCACCGGCAGAGCCACTGCAGGGTGCCGCGCTCAGACTCGGGCTCCTAAACTGCTGTGGCTCCCAGACACCCAAAATGATGGGCACTGCATTTCTTCTCTTTTTAAGGGCTGATGGTAAAAAACTCAGATGTCACTGCCGGTTGCCCGTTTCCTACTCATTCTCTGTTGCTTGCTAAGAGTTAGATTTCTTTTACTCTGATACTTTCAGGTGAATGTTCTTTTCACCCACTATTCCAGGAGGGCCTCACAAGAACCCCTGATGTTAGAAGGGGAAACATGATTATCTGTAGTGTGTGTGTGTGTGTGTGTGTGTGTGTACATGTGTGTGTTTGTTTTTTTTTTTTTTTGAGATAATTTTGCTCTGTCGCCCGGGCTAGAGTGCTGTAGCATCAGCCTAGCTCACAGCAACCTCAAACTCCTAGGCTCAAGCGATCCTCCTGCCTCAGCCTTCCAAATAGCTGGGACTACAGGTGCACACCACCACACCTGGCTAATTTTTTCTATTTTTGGTAGAGAAAGAGTCTCGTTCTTGCTCAGGCTGGTCTCGAACTCCTGACCTCAAGTGATTCTCCCACTTTGGCCTCCCAGAGTGCTAGGATTACAGGCACGAGCCACCACACTGGCCTGTAATGTTTTTTAGGATAGGAAAATGAAGGCCCTGAGAGATAAGGAGTGTTTTGCTGGGGGTCACGAAGAGGTGTTGACTGGGTACACAGCTGAAGCCTGGCTCCCTCTCTCCTCCCCTGTCCTCCATGCCTCCCCCCAGCAGCCTGGTCTTCCTGGGGTCCCTAGAGGTGGACTGAGGGGCGTCCGTTCAGGGATGTCTCCTGTGTGTACCATTTCTCATTGTCCCTCTCCTTGGCTTTTCTGACTCCCCAACAGGGAACCCAAACATTCCAAAACCTCGCCGAATCCTGCGCTCGGCCTGGGGCAGCAACCCCTACTTCCGAGGCTCCTATTCATACACGCAGGTGGGCTCAAGTGGGGCAGACGTGGAGAAGCTGGCCAAACCCCTGCCGTACGCAGAGAGCTCTAAGACGGCGGTGAGTGCGGGGTGCGTTTGGTGAGTGTGAAATGTGTGTGGGGTATCTTGTGTGCGTGCCTGGTCCAGGGTGAGGAGGAGAAGGGTAATGTTCACTAAGGGGTGCTGAGGTGAGGCAGAGATGGAGTAGCTCCTTTAATGAAAGAGAAAATAAGAAGAAAATGTGCACTTAACATCTGGAAGAAAAAATGGAATCAGGTGGAAACTTGACATGCTTTCTTGAAGTTATGAAAACTGGGCCATTCCATGCCATGCTGGCCGGTATGGTAGCTATCAGCCACTTTCAATTTAAATTAATTAATTAAAATTTAAATTAACACAGAAAATTAAAATTTTATTTCTTTAATTGCAGTAGTCACATTTCAAATTCAATAGCCACATGTGGCTAGTGGCTACCGTATTAGATTGTATAGCTATAGAACATCTCCAGCATCACAGAATGTTCTCTTGGACAGCACTGATTTCAGTAGAAATGTTTTCCTAATATGTTTTAGGAAGTAAAATTGAGAATATTGAGGCCCAAACTTATGTCAGCTGTATATCTAACAGGTAGTAAATCTGAGAGAAATATATATTTTTGCTCCCATAAAAAGTACATTTTGAATTTCCCCAACCAAGTGTACACATACAATAAATGTTAAAACCTCAACAGTTATAGTTAAAATAATTCTTTGATGTAATTGTTGAAGGAAATTTCAGTCAACCAACATGTACAGTGCCTGCTCCACTGAGAGAGACATCCCCAGAAAGGCCCTTGTTGTTACCACAGCTATCCTTCTAAAAAGCAAATCTCTCGTCACCTGCATCAATTAGGACTAGCACATGTAACAAAAAGCAAAGCAAAATAAACGTAACTGTGGTTTAAACAAGGAGAATCAAAAGGAAATCTGGAGGCAGGTGACAGGACTGGGTATCATTAGTATCTGTCTCCCATTTTCAATGCCACCCTGTGGCCTAAGAGGGCTGCAGAGGCTCCAGCCCTCACATCTGCATCTTAGGCTGGAAGGAGGAGGAACAGCAGATGGGCAAAAGAGGGGAATCCTTGGAGCTGAGTCAGGTGTCTCTAAGCAACAGTGCACTCAAAGCTTATTGGCCAGAACATAGTCACATGATTGCACCTAGCTGCTGGAGAGGCTGGGCAAAATCATTTTTATTCTGAATGGCAATGAACCCAGTTAAGAATGAGGGCTTTGTTACCGAGGAGGAAAAAGGAGGAGTGGATGTGGAAGTAGGCAGGTTGTGCACTCTGGCACAATATACAACCCCCCCCCCCCAGTGTAACAACCTCTGTGGGCTCCGTATTAGTGGGGCACAGCCTCACTACTCAGAGTGGGTGGTCCATGGCCTGACAAGCACCAGCTTCCCATGAAAGCCTGTTAGAGATGTAGACTCTCAGCCCACCCTAGACCTGCGAATTAAAAACTCTTGAGTTCTATTGGGATCCACAGCCGGTGCCTTTGCACATTCAGTTTGAGAGGCACTAGGATAAAGTCCAAACACAAGCTTGGGCTGCAAGAACTTGTACCTTATTTAGACCTCACCTAGACAGCCTGCTTTCTCGAGGTTGAGCCCTGGCTGTTCCAAAATTCTCACTGTCCCCCAAACAAGATCTGTGTTGGTGCGTGTTTGCCCCCACTTTCCCCTCTGTCTGAAGTGTCATTGTCTATTCACCCAGCATTGCCCAAGAACCAGTCCAAAGGTTCTGTCCTCTGGGAAGCTTTGTGGGATGCCTCTGACACTGCGCCTCTTTTCTGGGCTGTCAGTGCCTTGCTCAGATACCCATCATGTCATGTATGACACTGTTTAGTAATTGGGTTTCATGTCTGGCTTCCCCACCAGCATGGAAGCTCCACAAAGCAGCAGCCTGGTCACCTTTTATCTTCCAAGTGCCCAGAACAGTCCCTGGACCCTAACAAGGGCCCCATAAAGGTTTGTTAAATTACCACCTGATTTTATTGAGTGCTTATATTCTTCCAGGTTCTAAGTGCTTTAGATACATGATTCCACTTAATCCTTACAACTGCCCTCAGAAGTAAGTGATATAAACCCATTTGGCAGATGAGAAAATCAAGGCTTAGGAAGGTTAAACCATTTGCCCTGAGTTCACTAGTGAGAGGCACAGGGAGCCTTTGAGACTGCAGAGCTAGGACTCGTAACAGCCTTGGGACAGAAAGAACTGAGGTCTGGATGTTTGGGGAAGAAGCAGGGGAAGATGGCACAGTGAGATGGGCAACTCCTCATCCTGTGGGAGCAGCAATACCTGCATCTCAGATGCCTGCTGAAGCCTCTCTGATTGGTAGTCTGGGTGGGAGGTTCTGGAGCAGATGGGGAGCCTTGGGGCCTCTGCTACTCCCCCACCCTCACCTCCCCTTCCCCCTGCCCAGCCCATGCAGGTGCTGTTCTCTGGCGAGGCCACTCATCGCAAGTACTACTCCACCACCCATGGTGCTCTGCTCTCTGGCCAGCGCGAAGCCGCCCGTCTCATTGAGATGTACCGAGACCTCTTCCAGCAGGGGACTTGAGGGCTGTCCTCATTGCCGAGCGTGTTCCTTAAAGAACCACTAACTCGTGACCTCTAGCCCCGTCCCTTGCTGCTGTGTGCTCCTAACTTCCTAATCCTCTGTAGAACAGATTTTTATCTTCTGTAGAGCTAGACGACCTTACTGGCTTCAGACCCGGCCCTGTAGCTTTTCCTTTTCTCCGTGCCGGGTGGTGACCAGGGTGGGTCATGTGCTTGATCGCTGTCCTTCCCGTTCCACCCTCCGCTCCAGCCTCGTTATTGTAAGTGCCTTCGATACTTTGCATTTTGGGATAATAAAAGAGGCCACCCTCCCCTGCCCCTCAGCTTCTCTGGTTTTCTCAGCCTCTGTGCCTGTGTTTAGCACACCCCCTTTGAGTGATGGTGGGAGGAGCTGTGGCTGGGCAGTGCCCCCAGAAGGGAAGGTTTTTCCCTTTTTGCCTTTACTAGAAAGAGGTGTCCCCTCACCCCCATCTGTTTGTGGACTGCCCCTGCAGGACCGGCCTGGGTCTGCTCGCTGGCCCTTTGCCAGACTCCGCAGAGTGACTGGATGACAAGCTGCTGGAGGGAAGGGCAGTTCTGTGGGAGGGGATGTCAGCTGCGGCTCTGTGCCAAGCTCAGAGGTGTGCATCATTAACTAGTGTCACCTGGCCACAGGGGTGACTGCTTTTGAGCCTCTGGGAAGGTAGATGGTCTGACCACTTTTTTCTTTTTCTTTTTGTCAGGAGGGCTATCCTGTGTTGGCCACTTGATGTGTTCCAAGGGCTTGCCACTTATTGCAGGGTAGATTTTTTCTTCTCTTTTTGCTGAGAGAAAACACCTACACCACCTTAAATATACTCATCCCCACACCCTACACACACCCACCTATACATATGCTCAACTGTACCTCTACACACATGCACAGAGCCTTAAAAAACAGTCATTTTCTTTCTTTTCTTTTTTCTTTTATTTATTTATTTATTTTGAGATAGAGTCTCACTCTGTCACCCAGGCTAGAGTGCAGTAGTGTCATCATAACTCATTGCAACCTCGAGCTCCTGAGCTCAAGCGATCCTCACGCCTCGGCCTCCCACAGTGCTAGGATGACAGGCATGAGCTACCACCTGGCCCCCAGTTAGTCATTTTCTTACTCCAGACTGCTAGTGATAGAATTTGAATTCTGTAGAGCTGAGTGGGTGGGGTGATGGGGAGAAGTTTTGAAAAGCCAGGTGGGCCCCTCTGTTCTCACCCCACATGAGCTCAGGTTGGTCCCCCCATCAGACATTTAGGGCTGTGCCCTTGGTAGGACTTGGCATCTCTCCCACCTCCCTCCAGGTTAAGAAGATGTCCAACACACAGACACACCTGCACACACGCCCACCTGCATCCACTTACATGCAGCCCATACACACACAGCCACCTACGCACACATACCTCATAGGTGTTTTGCTTTGCCAGACTTGATCCAGCAGAAATCTTCATGGAGTTTATGTCAGGGACCCACCTGCTGGCATAACTGGAAAAATTATATATAATATACATATGAAAAAATTTTTACAATAGAGGATCTGTTCCTGTGGTTTAAGCTCAAGACCTATATGAGGATACACTGAAATTTCCCCTCACAGTGTCCCTGTCACCGTTGCCCATCACACAGCCCCATGTGTATCCATTCCTAGATACAAATCAATATAAAGATACAATCTTCTTCCTTTTTATACAAAAGTCCTGAAGTCTTCATCCTGTCCTGCATTTTGCTTGTTTTAGTTAACAATATATCTTGGACATCTTTCCATAAGAGCACTTAGACAATGTAGATTTGGGCATTACTTTGGTCACAGTGTGTCTGTCTCTTCCCTGGCCTAGCGTCACTTTACAGGAAGTCACCTTCTCTGACCTATTGCCTTCTATTAGTCAGAGTCTACCTCTGTTCTCCCCAGGTTTTGGATTTCCCCACCAACTGCAGTGGGATGGACAAAAGCAGCCCCATCGCATAAGTATGGGGCAATAAAGTAATAAATAGGTTCTCAGGGTCCAGGTGTAGGAATTTTAAAGGGCTCCATGGGGGACAAAAGAGCTGGAAATGCTTATTTGGTGGCTGCCCTCTGGGGAGCAGTGGGTGCAGGTAAGAGGAAGGGAGAGAATATTCACTTTAGTGCCGATTGCCTGGCACCAAGTCACGTGGGTGTGACATTGATTTACCGTGCATCCAGCTCAGGCTGGGGAGGGTAGTTTATCCCCATGGGGAAATGAAACCTAGAGAAGTAACTTCCCCAAAGTCACTCAGGTAGGTGGTGATGCTGAAACATGGACCGAGGTCTGTCCAAGTCCACGGTGTAGGCTCATTCTGTTGTACTATCAAAAGAAGAGGCTGGTGCCGCCAACGAAAAGCCTGAGGCCATTGTTGGAGAGAGTGGACATGGGTACAGCCACACTGGGGGACTGTGTGGCAGAGTCACCTAAAGCTGGCCATGTGCCTACCAGAAAGGAGTGCAGATGCTCCACAAAAGTATACACCAAAGCATGCATAGCAACATAGCTCCGAATACCCCAAACCAGGAACAGCCCAGATGTCCATCAACAGCAGAGTGAATCAGTCGTAGCGCACTCATACCGTGGAACAGTATACAGCACTAGAATAAAATGAAAGGTTTGCAACAACATGCATTAATCTCAAAAACATTGATGAGTGGAAGAAGCCAGTCACGAGGCTATATACTGTATGATTTCTTTTCTATGAAGTTCAAGGGCCTGCAAAACTAATCAATGGTGTTAGAAATGAGGGGGGTGTGGGGGGCACTTCCTGGGGTCACAGAAATGTTCCACATCTTGGTCTGGCTGGTGGTTGCATGGGTCTGTACATTGGTAAACATGCACCAAGTTATACACAGAAGAAAGTTTACAGTCTGAGGACACCCTCCCCCGACCCTCCCATCCCAAAACACGGTTGTGTTGGCACAGCTAATTTCCTCCTTGCAGCAGAGATGACGCATCTGAGAGGCGATAAAGGGAGGAGGGGTTGACTTATGCCCCTCTGGCTGCCTGGCGATAAGGATTGACCTCAAGTTCATATAGGATGTCACCATTTACCAGAATCGTTGCCTGTGTCCCTCATCCTCTCTGCATCTGCAGCCATGTGAGGGCAGCGGGGATTGTTTCACAGCAGAGGAAATTGAGGTTCTCAGAAGGACTCCTGGGAGGCCGTGTGCAAGGACACGTAGCTCGGCGAGGATGCGATCTCATGGGGAAGGGAACAACCCTGGGAGGAAGCCAAGGGGAGCCTCAGGACACACAGGCGGGGACAGGCGCGAGAGGGGCGGCCCTGGAGAGTCTGCCAAAGCAGCCAGTTCTCCAGTGTGCTGCCTCCACATCAAATAATTGCATCATGTAGGTGCATTTATGATGTGCGACTCTGGAAAACAGGTTGAGGCCGATGGATAAGGAAGAGCCAGAGCCATGCAGAAGCCAGGGGACAGGAGACAGAGCAGGAACCCAGGATGAGTTCCAGGCAGTGACCAAGTTTCTGAAGCAGACTTGGCATTGATTGAAACCCAAAGGGCTCTATCAGGGGTGGCAAATGTGGCCTGCTCGGCCCCACACCCATGCCAGCAGTTACTATAAAAGTCCTATTGCCTGGCAGAAGTTCAGTTGGAGAGGAAAGCTCTTTCTTGCACTGGGTTCTGTGTAGAATTGGTTGTGTGATTTCTTTTTTCTCTTTCTTTCTTTCTTTTTTTTTTTTTTTTTTGAGACAGAGTCTCACTCTGTTGCCCTGGGTAGGGTGCAGTGGCATCACTGTAGTGCAATGCAACCTCGACCTTCTAGGCTCAGCTGATCCTCCTGCCTCAGCCTTGGGAGTAGCTGGGACTAGAGGCATGTGCTACCACATCTGGCTTATTTTTTCTATTTTTGGTCTAGCTCTTGCTCAGGCTGGTCTCAAAATCCTGGGCTCAAGCGATCCTCCTGCTTCGGCCTCCCAGAGTGCTAAGATTACGCGGGCGTGAGCCACCGTGCCCGGCCCTGGGCTCAGTTCTCGAGCACTGCGTATCTAATTAATGGTCTGCCAAACTTCGTGGTAGAGTTACAGGAAGCTGTGTTTTTTTATAATGACTGGCTGGGCTGTTTGTTGAGGCTACTTCTGATTTGTGTAGGGCAATCAAACCATCAACACTCAGGAAGAGTTTTTGCCCTACTAAGGTGGCATCCAGGATATCTGAGGTCATATTATGTATTTAACATAAAAAAAGGAAGGGTTTGGCCACTGCCCTGTTTCATACTATTTAACTGGAGATTGATAACAAAAGTCATCTGACTTCCTATGATTCTGGAGGTAGTTGTCTAACACTGATTTTGCAGGAATGTTCAAACTCTGGCTGTCTCTCAGGGAATGCAATGTGTCGGGCATATTTTATTTCTGCAAACTCAGTGTTTGTGAAATTTTGATCCGTCGGATTGGGTATTCCCTCTGCTTTTCACCATAGAACCGACCACTCCTTTTTGCCTTGGATCTGCTACTGTCCCTCTTCCATGCATGGGGCACATGGGGTCATACAGTCATCTATCTGTCTCCAGTTCAAGGCCAGGTGGCCACTTTATGTCTCATAGCTCTTTCTTGTCATTTGTGAGCTACTTGGATGTGCTTTCCAGCTACATGAATCACTGGTTCCTCTTCTGTTGTTTAAATTAGTTTGGGTTAGGTTTCTTCTGTCACTTGTGATCAGTTTGGACTAATTAAAATTGGTTCCAGGGGTTTTACATTTGGTTTATCCTTTCACTTGGTCTCTTTCTAACACCCTTAACTCTCTTGCCTCCCATTCTGTGAAAGCCAATCGACATAATTCCAACCGTGGATCAATCCACAGCTATGTCTGGGCTACCAACAGGCGCTGCTGGAGAAAAACACGGAGCCATACCCGCTGGCCAAGGTAAAGCAAAGCGAAGCAGTGTAACGCTGCCCACAGGATCGTCCTAGGACTCGACGTGTCCAACGCAGAACCCTCGATCTGCTCCTTCCCAAATCTCACCGACCGTAGTCTTCTCCATCTGAGCGAGGGGTGCCACCATTTGGCTCAGGGCAGACATCACCGACCCCCCTGTTGCTTTCACTCTCCACGTCGTCGCTCATCAGATGTGCCATCAGCAGATGCCGTTGGCTCTCCCTACAAAACACATCCTGAATCTGATCCCGCCGTACCTCCTCCACTGCTCCTGGCGTCTCTGCCCTGGGTGGCTGCAGCAGCCTCCTCAGCGGAGTCCCCTCTTCCACACGTGTCCCTGTTAGCCTGTTCTCCGCACAGCAGCCGGTGTCATCCTTTCACAATATGGACCCGGCCATGCTGCCTCCCTGGTTTCCCATGACAACCACACTAAGGATCAAAGGTGATTTCTAGCATCCTGTGTGATCTGTCCCCCTGGGTCCCCCGCTCCTGTCCTCTCCCCTTCCCTTGACCCCGACTGTCCTCTTTGTCTGAATTGCTCCCCCAGATGCTCACAAGGCCCTTTGCCTCACTGCCTTCAGGTCTCTACTCAGATGTCACATCTTTGGGAAGACTTCCCCGAGCACCCCATTTTCACAGCCTCCTGCACTCTCTGCTCCCCGCTCCCCCGCCTGTTTCTTCACAGTCCTTCTCTTTCCCTGATGTTATTTTTGGTGTTCATTTATTTGTCTGTCTCCTCACCCCAGTGTAAGGTCCTTGTTCGCTGCTGCATGTCTGGTGTGTCCAAAATAGTGCCTGGCATCGTGGTAGGTTATCAGTAAATATTCGCAGAACGATTGAACAAGGAAATGAAGACACCAAGATGAATGGTGCCAGTCTGGAGGCTTCTCCCTCATCCCACCTTCAACAGGCAACTGCTTCATAGACAAAATAGAAGCCACCTACAGGCAACATCCCCACCCAATGGCCAAGCTCACCAGGCCTCATGTCCCTCCTTTGGAACCTCCCTGCCGACACAACGGCAGGTGAAGCTTCTGCCTCTCCTAGGGTGACCTTGCGCCTGTGCAGCCCATGCCTCAAACGCGGGGGCCTTGCCTCGTCCTCCCCCCGACCCCCACAGCTCTACTGCATCCTTTCTACCCACGTTCCAACATGCTCATGTCTTTCCCAGCACCCACTTCTTCGGGCTCCCCCTTCCCTTGCCTCTCCTGCAGTAGAGCTTCGCGGGAGCATTTTCTACACTAGCTCTCGCTGCATCCTCACTGGTCTCACCCTAGCACCTGGTGGGGAGCCCCGGGCTGCAGAGGGAGACACAGGAAGGGCTGGGCCGGCTCCGCTTCTCACCGTGGCTGGGAGGGTGGGAGTAGCCCTGCCTGTCGAGCCTCTGGAAGCAAGAGCACCCTCATGGGCTGAACCACATCCTCTGGCGCCATCTGCTGCCCATATGGGAACATGGCCCTCTTGCTGCACCAAGACCGTCTGTGTCCTGGATTTTCTGTGGGCTTTTCTGAATTAAAACCACCAACATTAAATCACAGGAAGTGCCTTTAATTATGAAATAATATTGTAACTTACTTTACAGTATCTGATTTTTCTTTTTTTTCTTGAGACAGGGTCTCCCTCTCTTGCCCAGGCTGGGTGGGATCATAGCTCACTGCAACTTCCAACTCTTGGGCTCAAGCAATCCTCTTTCCTCAGCCTACTGGCATGTGCCACCACGCCCACCTAATTAAAATTTTTTTTTTTTTTCTTTTTGTAGGGACAGGGTCTCAGGATGTCACTCAGGCTGGTCTCGAACTCTTGGCCTCAGGTGATCCTTCCATCTTGGTCTCCCAAAGTGCTGGGATTACAGGTGTAAGCCACCATTTCCAGCTGGGTTTTTCATCCTTAACAGTATAAAGAGGACTTTTTGGCCCCCAAGATGAGATATTTTCTTTTTTTTGTTCAATCATTCATTCATTCTTTTGTTCTTCCATGAGACTTTTAACGATTTCCTTTCATATGCCAGGCTCTGTGCTAAGAAAGCTTAATTCTGCTTTAAGAAATAAGTTTACTAAGTAAATAAGGAATGTGTCCTTATTTTGTTCCCCATGTGAAGCTGGACTTATGGATTGACGTATTGTATTAATAGTTAAATGTGTGAATGTCAGTGATGTGTGAGGAATAAGTCTTTATGAATTTTGAACCTTGTGTAATTAGCACCGAGATCAAGAAACTGATGTGTCCCTTGTGTTCTTCCCATTGTAACTCCCTCCTCCCAAAGGGTACCGTTATCTTGACTTCTAATACCTTAGTTTAGTTTGTGCCCATTTTTGTACTTCATGTAAACGTGCCCCATTATATTTGATTTCTTTAGCTTATAACTGTCTGTGAGATTCATCCATGTTGTTTTGTGTAGCAAGCATTTGTTCCTCCTCACTGCTGGATAATATTCCATTGTGTGATATGCTACGATTTATGTATCCTTTCTGGTGATGGACATTGGAGTTGTTTCAAGTTTTTGGTTATTAAAAACAGTGTAGCTATCAACATTTTAGCATATGCCTTCTGGTGAATACATACATGCATTTCTATTGGGTATATACCTAGAACTGATGGGCCAAGAGTATGAGTTGGTTTAGGTTTAGAAGTTCAAGGTATAATGGCTCCAAGCTCCTACATTCCACACTGGTGGGAAATGTAGTATTGCTCCCTGGTGTATTTCTCCAGGGGTGTTGACTGTGGGTCATTATCCATCTTCATTTTCCTCTCCCCAAGATAACTTAGCTGAGCCTCCTTCTAGTTAATTTCACAACAGCTGGTGGCTGGAGGGCCCTGCAGCCTCATTTCTACCAAAGTATCCTTGGAAGGTGCATGGGGCCACCCCGGATATCAGGGAGCCAGCACCAGGCCCCAGTTGCCCAAGCCCAGTGAGCAGAGGCCCTGGGACATTTCCCATCGGGTTAGGTTGACTTTCTATCCTCTGCTCTGTTCCTCCTTGCATTTTGTTGACACTCTTGCTATTCCAAGTGTGGCCCCCAGATCAGCAGCATCAGCTTCTCCTCGGAACTCATTAGAAATGCAGAATCTCAGGTTCCGTCTCTGACCTGGAGCAGAATCTGCAGTTTAACAAGGTCCCCAGGTGACTTGAGTACACATTTGGGGCCATCTGTGCTCTTTTCTTTCCTTTTTTTTTTTTTTTTTAAGACAGAGTCTTACTCTGTTGCCCTGGCTATAGTGCCGTGGCGTCAGCCTAGCTCACAGCAACCTCAAACTCCTGGGCTCAAGGGATCCATCTGCCTCAGCCTCCTGAGTAGCAGGCATGCGCCACCATACCTGGCTAATGTTGTCTATGTATTTTTAGTTGTCCAGCTAATTTCTTTCTATTTTTTTTAGTAGAGACGGGGGTCTCGCTCTTGCTCAGGCTGGTCTGGAACTCCTGAGCTCAAACAATCCGCCTGCCTCGGCCTCCCAGAGTGCTAGGATTACAGGCGTGAGCCACTGCGCCTGGCCCATCTGTGGTTTTTTCAAACAGCAGGAGTTAATTACCTCCTTATCCCACCCTGCTCCCCAGTCATACAACCCTACAGCTCCCGGCTCTCTCCTCCTAGGGAGAGCTTGCCCATCTTTAAGTTACTCTGCAGGTCTTCCCAACAGCATGTGTGTGTTCCCGTGCTGGGGTGGCCTCCTGTTCCTTTTGCGTGTCTAGAGCCTTGCTTTTCAAAGCGTGTCCAGTGGAGCAGCAGCATTGGCCTCATCTGGGAGCTTGTTAGAGATTCAGGATCTCAGGCCCGGTCTCCAGACCTGCTGAATCAGAACCTGCATTTTTTTAAACAAGAGCTCCAGGTGATTTGACTGCACAGTAAAGTCTGAGATGTGCTGTCTATACTGCTGGTTCCTCATTTGGAGAGATTTAAAAAAAACAAAACAAAAAACCAACAACCCCACATTCCAGGCTTACTTTGGAATTATGTTTCCCGCCCTAGGCTGCTTGTTGACTCACCTGGGAGCTTTAAAAGCCACAGATGCCGGGGGCCACTCCCAGAGCTTTGGTTGGATCCCTGTGTTCTTGGCTGTTGGCAGCACCTCCTGCCTCTAATTCCCCCAGGGGCTCCCTTTTGGCTTTTCCTACCGTAGTAGCTTTCACTCCATGAGTCGGAGCCGAAGAGGAGACTCGATTGTTGCCAGGGATGTCTACTCTGCACTAACACTGGACTCAGATCTCTTGGGCTACTGTAAGACAGACTTAGGTCAAAGCTCCATGAACTTGCCACCTACATAGCCCCCGCTGTGACCAGTGTTTTTTCTATCTCTGAAAGTTTTTTTTTCCCTAGTGAATAATCAATCACACAGGGGCTTTTGTGGAAGGAGATGTTTACAAAACAAAATTTGCGTGGTTATAGCATGGTCCTTAGTCAAGTGTACCCAGGGGTTTTGGGACAGCGAACTTACTCAGGTCAATCAATTTCATAGATCATGCCCATATTTCAGGAGTAACTTTTTGGACAGTCGTCATCATTTCTAGTTCTTCAAGCTTGCCATTTTATGCCCTCAGACAGTTATTACATTGCAACACGTTCTCCACCACAGAATTTTCACACTCCCATAATTCAATAAAAAAGCTTAGCAATGCCTTCGAAGCACGGAGATTACCTTCTGCATCATCAAAGAGAGGTTTGATTAGGAACCATTGCTTTGTCTTTTAAGTCTCTTTTGGTCTATAACAATCCTCCTTTCTTCTTCCACTTTTTATGTGAAGTATGGCATACAGAGTGCCAGAAAATTCTTCGGGTGACCTTGGACTGACCCGGTTCTCCCCACTTTCTCACTTGTAGTTCTCAAGAATAATTGTAGAATGTGCTGGAAATGCAACATGCTGAGATAAGGAAGGACTGGCTGGAACGGCCTGGGCTCTGTTCCAGTGACCCTTCTAGAAACGGGATGTCTGTCAAGGCTTTAGTCTAGTGATTTACGTTACCCTGGGGTATAAAACCCAGGGCGGGCTGCTTTCCTGAGCGTTAGCGACCGACCAGTCACAATGAATCCCAGGTTTCTGTTGTCCCTTGGTGTGCCTCTCTGTAAGTAACAAATCCTTGTCATGTAACTTGTTGTGGATGTGGGTGTTCCGTCTCGCCAGGCTCAGACAAGTTGGTAACCAGTGCACAGTGAACCTGGTTCACACGGAGAATTACTCAGTGTAGAAACGTACAATGAAAGAATGATCAGAGTGAACCATTTTGTACCACCAGCAGGTAGAGAAATAAAATGTTGCCGGCACTACCAAAGCCCCTTTTGTGAACCTTCCCAAACACAAGTTCCTTCCTCTTCCCCAAAGGACTTCATTTCTAACACTACTGTTGTTGATCCATTTGCCTGCCATGAACTTTCTTTAATTGGAATCACACAGAATGTGTTCTTCTGAACTGGCTTCTTTCATTAAGCATTATATTCATGAGATTCATCCATGTGGTTGTGTGTGGTTATAGTTCTTTTGTATATAAAAACGTGCATTTTTAAGTATAATACATTTTTCTTATCTAATTTTTTTGGATGGATATTTGGGTTGTCTGTAGTTTGTGGCTATTATGAATAAATATTGCCATATGAGCATGCTTGTCATAGGTGCACATGTGAACACATTTCAGTTGGTATGTACCTAGAAGTAGAACTGATGGTTCATAAAGCCACTTCAACTCTAGATGACATGAGAACCACCTTTCCCAAGTGATTGTCCCAACTTGACCTACCCTCCAGGGTATGAGACTTCCAGTTTTGCCCCATCCTTTCTTATAATATCCTTGCCTGGTTTTAGTATCAAGAATTTTCTGGCCTGATAAAATGAATTTGGAAAGTGTTCCTTCTTTTTCTAGTCTTTGAAATAGTTTGTTTAAGATTGGTGTTATTGGCCAGGTGCAGTGGCACACGCCTGTAGTCCCTGGGAATCAGTAGCCTAAAGCAGGAGGATCACTTGAGGCCAGGAGTTCAAAACCAGCTTGGGCAACATAGTGAGACCCTGTCTCTACAAAAAAATTTAAAAAATTATCTGGATGTGGAGGCTGCAGTGAGCTATGTTCACACCACTGTACTCCAGCCTGGGTGACAGAGTGAGATCCTGTCTCAAAAAATAAAATAAAATAAGAGATTCATGTTATTGTATCCTTAGATGTTTGATGGCATTCACAGGTGAAGCCATTTAGTCTTGGAAACTTTTAAATTGCAGATTTAATTTATTTCTTCATTGAAGGATTATTGATATTTTCTGTTTTTAGGAGAGATTTTGTAAGTTGTGTTTTTAAAATAATTTGTTCATTTCACTAGGTTTTCAAATGTATTGGCTTAAATTTTATAATATCCTTTTATTATCTTTTTTATGTCCATGGGATTACAGTGATTTCTTTTTAATCTTAATATTGACCACTGATGTTTTCTCCCTCTTTTGTTTTTTTCGCTCAAGCTCACCAGAAAATCAGTTTATATTGTCTTAAAAGACACAATTTTTGGCTTTGCGATACTCTATTTTGTAAGTGAATTTTCAATTTTATTAACTTCTTATCTTTGTAATTTTTTTCTGCTTTCTTTAAGCTTAATGTTCTGTTTTTTTCTTTTTGAGATGATGCTTAACTTATTAATTTTAGCTTTTTTCCCTTTCTAACATATGCATTTAAAGCTATACATTTTCCTTTAATCATGGCCTTCACTTCGTACCACGGGTTTTGATATCTGCATGATCTGTAGTGATATCCTGTTTCATTCCTGATATTGGTAATTTGGGCCTTCTCTTTTTTCTTTTTGTTCAGCTTGCTGGAGGTTCATTATTTTTATCAATTGTTTTCAAAGAATCAGCTTTTCATTCCACTAATTTTTCTCTGTTGTTTTCCTGTTGTCCATGTCATTGATTTCTACTCTTATCCTTAGTATTTCCTGCCTTCTGTTTGCTTTGAGTTTAACTTGCTCTTCTTTTTCCAGCCGTGGCCCAGAGACCCTGAAGGGAGGTGTGCAGGGGGAGGGGTCCTTCTGGGCAAGCTTTTGCTGTCTGGATAAAAGGAGGCAGATGCTACAGCCCAGACCTTTCTCCTTTCTCTGCCTTGAACAAGAACATGAGTTTTGGCATCGTTGATCACGATGGGGCAACAAAGAGGACAGAAACCAACACGCCAAAGACTTTGAAGCGGATAGAGCGAGCTTGGGTCCTTGACTGGCAATACCAGCAACACCTACCTCGTAACTTGTCAAGCGAGACAATAATGCCCCCGGTTTGCGCGGCTATTGATCAACTTCCTTACTGCTTGTGGCTGTGCTTTTTTGCTGGTTCTGTGGGCTGGAGGGGTCAGTCATTATCTGTCCCTCCCCCAAGGCGTGGTACCGAGACTGCAGGATGCCCAGACC
The DNA here is from genome assembly GCA_004363605.1 of Indri indri. Classification (NCBI taxonomy): domain Eukaryota; kingdom Metazoa; phylum Chordata; class Mammalia; order Primates; family Indriidae; genus Indri; species Indri indri. The sequence continues at coordinate 2,168 of RJWJ010022142.1, read as the reverse complement.
GCAGTGTTTTGTCCCACTGAGCCAGCTCACTCCCATCTGCCTGCCCCACTGTTCAGACTGGACTGAGTTAGCCAGTCCCTAGGCTGTCCAGTGACCCACGACCTCTGTGGGTTGGCTCAAAAGATGAGTGGGACCAATCTGATTCCCGCTCTCAGGAAAAGGAACTGAGATTCCTTTTTTGGTTTCTGGCAGGACTGAAAGAGGTGGACAAAAACAGTATGGGAGTCGTGTGAATAGCGAATCCTGGAAGAAACGTCCTGGAAGGGATGTAACCGAGGCGCTTGTAGATACCTCCAAGGCATCCTTTCCCCCCGGCTTCTGGCTCTGGAAGCTCTGGTGTGGCCCCAACTCCTGGATTTCAGTTTGGTTCCTCCCCAGACCAGAGCATGTAGGCTGGGGTCCCGTTCGGCATCCCCTTTGGTTCCCTGTTCCCTCCAAGGGGTAGGGGAAGGGAAGAAACACAAAGGCCCCCAAGACCCCCATCCCAAAGGCCCCACCCCCAGCACCTCCTGGGGCTCCCCAGAGAGCCCTCGGAGCAGAGAGGCTGCGGACTGGTTTAGCCTTTACAAGCATCTGGTTTTATGCTTTACTGGAGCCACAAGAAGAAAAAAAAAAAAAGGAAATTCTTTCCAAGTGGCCGGTGAACGTGTAACCTCTGGGCGTGTCATACGATGGGAATAGAAACAGGGGCGGGAGGACTCTGAGGAGTCGGAGCTCTGACAGGTCACTGAGGGGAGGGTGGCCAAGGTCTCGAACCTTTCCGCAGGGCCTGTCAGCACCTGGAGCAGGAGGGACTGAGGACTTGCTTGTGGCATGGTGGTGAGGGGCCGCGGGGGTGGGGTGGCAGGGCTAGGTGGACTGGAGGGCCCGTGGAGGGGTGCGTTCTGCCACAGCCCAGGGTGCGGTTGGCTCTCCGGTTGTAGGAAAACTGGTGGGGCCAGCAGGGGTGAGGGCCTTCTTAGGATGGTGACGTCGAGCCAGCCACCAGGTAGACAATGAGGCAGTGTCCCAGGGAAGGGTCGGAGGGCCAATTCATCAGATCCAGTATTTAATAAGCACTTAAGCCGGCCTGAGCTTCCCTGGGGACAGAGAGGCCCTCCCCTGTGGTGGATGCAGATGCAGATTCTATCCGCGGACTCTAACCCGGGATGACCTGGACGTGAGCCGCCAGAGAGGCTGCCGGAAGTGCAGGGCTTAGTTCGGAGCAGGGGATCTGTGAGTGGGAGGAGGACGACGAAGAGTCTGGAAGATGGAGAGCGGACAGGGCGGGGCAGGCTCAGGGGCCTCTGGGACCTGAAGCGACAGCTCCGGTGGTATCTTTGTGCCTCAACGGAGCAGACGAGGCAGATTTGCAGGAGGCGAGTGGCCTTGGGGCTCGTATCTGGGGTGTCTGGAGATCATCCGGGGGAGGGCGAACGCACAACTGGAGACGGCCCCTTGGGAGTCATTTATGTCCAAGTGGTTGTTGAGAGATTTGGAGTGGACAAGATTGTGCGGAGAGTGGAGAAAAGGAGGGATAAAACCCCGGGGAACATTTAAGGGTGGAGCGAGGAGCCTGCGGAGGAGGCAGAGAGAGAGTGTGGTCAGCAGGTCAGAAGATCAGAAGAGATCCCAGGGGTGTGGCCCAGAGGCAGGGCGTGGACATTTCAAGGAGCAGGGGGCGGCCACCAGTGAGGCCTGAAGCAGAGACGGAGGGGAGGAGACCAGGGAAATGGAAGGTCCCAGGTGACTTGCAAAAGCAGCTCTGGGGATGTTGGGGACAGAGGTCCTGGGAAGAGTGTGGGAAGCAAGGCAAGGTGGGTGGTAACAGCGCACCTCCGGGGGGGCGGGGGGCGGGGGGCAGACTGGAGCTGGGGTTCTTCGGTGGGAAGCAGGAATGAGGCTTTTTAAAGATGGGGGTCACTTGCATGAACACCAGTGTCCGTGTGAGGCTTGTTTCTGTCCGTGTCACATCTCACAGGACCATCCCTTTCCCACTCACACACTCCGTCAGGCCTCACCCCATCCCTTGAGGGTCATGTTAAAAAAACACCTACTCCTTGCAGACAAGGCCCAGGTTTTACATGCCTCTGGGGACAGTGTCTCTGAACATTGTGTGGGCCAGCTCGGGGCTGAGGCACCCAAGGGGCCAGGGAAATGGCACAGTGAATGCACTTCTTCCAGATGTT
>RJWJ010022141.1:0-27153 GCA_004363605.1 Indri indri | reverse complement strand
TTTGTTTTAAAGTGTTGTGGTCATGCTAATGTATTTTAAAAATCAATTAAACCTTATCTAAACATTTCAAGAGAGAGGAAGCTTTACTCCTTTTTCATCTAAACCACAGAGACAAAGCCCTTAGTAAATGCATTTTCATGCTGTGCTGGGAATAGGTTATGTCCAAGCAAACTGCTTAAACGTCATCAAGAAAAGTGAAAATCCGGCGTATAGTTTGGAAGAACAAATGTTTGAAAGTCTAATACACTCAGATTAACGGCGGTCATAGTTATATGCAATGATGGCATTATGCCAAGAGAGGATGCTTACCAGATGAACTTACAGAACGACATGGAAAACTTGATTGGAGAGTGTCTTAGCTAGAAATGGAACATATAACCTCTAGAACATATGACTCTCTTAACTTAGAAAAAATTAATCAAAGTCCAGAAAAATATATTATAATATATTATACTCTGAAAAGAGGTCACAATTATGTTGGACAGCTGGAAAATAAAACCAGATTGTTTACTAACTCTAATACAGCCCAGCTGTCTAAATAGTCCCACTAGGGACAGGAAAGTAAAAATGCAAGCTCACCAAATAGGGTTATCCTACAAACTGGCAACAATTGGCCTAATTAAATCTGTTAAGAATTTTTATCCTACTAAAGTCAAAATCTCCCAGTAAGCAGAAAGTCATCTCCCTCCAGCACTTCTCTTCTCTGACCATCTTTGACCTGACTCAAATATCCGAATCATGTTTTGCAAATCTATCTCCCACTTAATGAATTCCCAAGCAGTTACTGAGTCCCTACTATATATAACATCCTGCAATATGAGCCAAGAAAGAATCAAATGTAGATACAAGACACATGTATATACCAAATAACAACTTGGGCGAATAACTGAAAACGTCAGGAATGCCACTACATAAAACAAAATGCATAAGCATGTGCAACAGACTAAAATTAAATACACAAAAAATATCTGTTATAATCTAGAATAATTTTTTTGCTGTTCCCCCCCCAAAAAAAATCTATAATGTAAATTTATTGATTTTGTAGAAAAGATAATATTTTAAAGATTTTCTTATGGGGAAGAAAAACAAAAATGTACAAAATGAGTCAAGAAAAAAAATCAAAAGTAGCATATCGACATCTGAAAAAGAACATGCTATAAAATACATTCAAAACTATTAAGTAAAAAACAACAAAAAAGCTGAAGTTGATTCACGGTGGCTTTCTGAAGGAAATGAGTTCCTGGACTATGGAAAACAAAGTTTTCCTGCAACAGATTATGATAAATTGATGAAGATACCAGAAAAGCTGGAGCAGATATAATATGAGTTTGTAAGAATGCTGAATCTGCAAGAAAGAAGATAATTTCCTACACATTGCAAGACTATGTACAAAAAAAAAAAAAAAAGATGGCATTTTTTCCAAAAGCAGTTGTGGAGTGGCAAGAAAAGCTCTGTGCTAGAAATTAAATGATCTGGATTTTGTGCTTGTCTTGTCATTTTTGTGGTTTGGGGTATTTCACATAAATTCTCAGAGTCTCAACTTCGTCATCTGAAAAATTACAATAATTATACAAAGTCTCCCACCTTCCTTTGTTATTGCAAAGGTGAAATGATACGATGTTTCTGAATTTGAAAATATAAAGTGTTACTTGTGTGAAAAGGGTTTGTATGAGGAACATGCTAATTGCATCTGTTGAAATGTCCCCGTGGCCCAGTCCTTGGTTCTAGACCCTCCATACACTTTCCTGACTGACCCTCATTCCTACCCTTGGCTTCGACCACCATCTATATTCTGAGGGTTCTCAAATCAAAATTTCTAACTCAGATCTAAGTGCTTATTAGGTACTAATACAGTGATCCAAAATCAACATGTCCAAAAACTGAACTTTCCATTCTCTCTCTAAGACCAATATTCACGCACAGTGACAGAGTAAGGAAGAGCCCCCAGGACAGAACTGTAAGGGAGGAAGGGAAAGAGGAATGAGAGAGAAAGAAACCAAGCAACAGTGTCATTACAGCAAAATTTATAGCCTCAGCTGCATCTTATAGGGAACTCTGGAATGTTCGTTACATCTCTCAGTTTTTGCCACCCCAAGGCGAGGATACCAAGTTTTCCTGAGCAGTCAGACTTTGGCTAAAATCCTGTTCAGGGTTGTGTGGGGGAAATAAACTCCCAGGCACTCCCAGCTTTCTGTCCATATGAGGAAATGGCTCCAGGAGCTGTCAAGCAATCTTCTTAAGAGGCAAAAGAACTCAGAAGCCAGAGGCCCTCCACAGAGATCTGAGGGGATCCGGTGCTGTTAGCACTGTTAGCATCTGCAGAAATACCCAACCCAGAGACCTAAGAGGCACTCTGGAGTCCTCACTCTCATTCATCCTGTACATTGTACCAGTCACTAAGTCTGGTCACTGAAAGTCCTATAAAGATGCAGGATTTCTCTCAAGTCTACTCTGACCATTCCTTTGCTATACTTTGAACTCTCATTGCTTCTAGCTGGAACCCCTGGAACAGCCTCCTACCTTAACACTAAGCCTCCTCTCAAAGCCTCCAATAATTTATCCTCCAAAGTACAGGAAAACTGATAATTCAAAACAAATAAATAAATTTGATTTGTAGCTCTCCTATTTAAAATCTTCAAATATCTCCCCATAATTTTTAAGACGAAATCAAAACTCTAGTTTCCCACAGCCAGCCATTTGTGTTTTGGCCTCTAATTCTCGCCAGCTCAGCACTTCTCAAACTTTTTGGTCTCAGGACTACGTGCACTCTAAAAATTTATTGAGGGATCCAAAGAGCTTTGGATTATGTGGGTTGTAATATAACTATGAATATTTACTTATTAAAATTAAAATGGCAAAAAATGTTAAAATATGTATCACTAATTTTATACTACATGTTAATATAAATAATGCACTTTATGGAAAACAGCTATATTTTCCAAAGCAAAAATAAAAAATAATGAGAAGAATGGCATTGTTTTACATTTTTGGCAAATTTAAGGTCTACCTTAATAGAAGGCAAGTGGCTTCTCACACTTGTGTTCAATCTGTTGCAATATGTTGTTTTGTTCTAACTATAAGAAGGAAATCCTGCCTTGACACAAATATGTAGAGGAAAATGATTGAAGTATTTTAATAGACTTTTCAGATAATTGTGAATATTATTTGAATAGAATATTAAAACTCAACAGTGGTTTTCCTTGAAGGTTAATTGTAATGTGAAATCTGAAACTATGCCAATAAAAATTTCATACTATGTTTTGTTAAAGCTCAGTAGTCTACCTTGCATTCTAAGTATATCTTTCACTCATGCATAATTTTATAACATCAGGAATTGTCTGTATGAAAATAATAGTTCAATGAGTTATGCAAATCTTCCAAATGTTGACACATTATATATTTATAATATCAAAAAATCACTCATGTTAATACTACTACTACTGATCTCATCAGTAAAGTCCTTAAATATTGTGGAGCTGTCAATCTTATGTAGTGGGAACAAGTTTTCCAAAATTCTAATTTTCCTTTGAAAGCTCAAGTTTTATTATTTGCAACAAATACTATCTAATTTTTAAGTGACAGACTCACTTTGTGTATTTTGATAAAATATTTTCTAAATACTCCAGTCTGAATAAGTATAGTCATTCTCTCAAGTAAAAAAAACAGTGGTGTTTTACTAAAAATGTGGCTAGTTCAGCTTGTAACTATAATAGACTGCACAAGTGTTTTCAAGATAATCATGGTGTTGATATTTAATACAATTAATCATTTTTACTGCTTCATCAAACACATTTGTAAATGAAATCGACTTTTTGTTGTTGCCGCTAGTGTGTGACGGTGAAGAATACAATAACTACTAATGCAATTTGGTGCCACTGCATTGATTTATGGCAAGAGACCAGCCCTTTGTCTACCACTAACTTTGGACCATCAGTGCAAATGTCAATACAGTGAAAAAGGCAAACAATATTTTAGCATTATTATGAAAATCATTTTCACTTTGCAAATTCCCTAAAAGGGTCTCAAAGACCTCCAGGTCTCTGTGGATCACACTTTGATCATCACTGCTCTGGCTCATCTATCTCCTAACATTCGCCACCACAAGCTGTTTGCTAGGTCTCCAACTCTGTTGAAAGTCCTGAGCAACTATCACTGGGTCACTAAGTACCCATCTTCCCAGACACTCAATGTTCACACCCTTTCATACTCAGGGAGCTTTTCTCCTAAATAAATCTTCATCTAAAAAGCAGAACCTTATTTCTATTTTCAAGTATTACTCAAACTTAAAAGGACTTATGCCCAACATGTACATATCCAGCCTGGGGTCAGGGAATGAGTTAAATAACCTCCCATCTTACCTTCTCTCTTGAGGTTACTCTTTAAATTTCAGCTTCCTCTGCAGGAAAAGAACCCTGCACTCTTTGAACCTGACTTTTCAGGATTTAGTAAGCTTGTTCTTAACAAGAAATATCTCCATTTTAACTCTGCCCAATTGAGTAACCTTTAGATACAAGAAAAGGTGTCAATGATCACCAGCAAATTACCTAATGAGAGTTCACTGCCTCTGCCAAAAATAAAAGCATCTCCATATTCCTGATTTATCAAGGCAAGTACCATATTCTTCTATGGAAATAAATAAGAATAAAGAAGGTGAAAGGGAAATCTGTCTGCTTTGGAGAAGCAAGGTCTAGGCATGAGCAGGGTGAAAATTGAGTGGAACAGGCATTATCCCTTGGTGAAACCACCCCCACACTCTGCTTACAAAATACAGAGACAGATGTCCTTGGGTCCAGCCCTGCAGAACTGGGATCCCCAATCCCTGTACCTTCATCAAAGTAGGGCTGTGTGTCCTTTCTCCTTTCCTCTCCCTCTTTCTAGAGAAGGGACACACTTCTTATAAAAACACACAAGCTGTATAGAGGCCTCTCATACCAATCCTAATGTCACAATTCATGACCCATGAATCAACACATTACATTCTTTGGTTTAATTATACCTCTGCTTCTATTCAAATCACTTCATCATCTCTTCTTAGATATCATACCTAATCCCCAGATTCCCAGTCTTATTTTTATCAGTGTTCTGCCCTGCGACCCATCCCCCAGAGACTCCATCAGCACCTGTGGATACTTTCTTTCAAAGCACGGGGAACTTTTCACCCTAATCATCCTTGTGCATCCTCCCAACTTCTAAATTCTTTGAGGCCAGAGATGGGTTTTCGTCCCCCAATGTGCCAACCTACCCTCTGTGTAACCAATAGGGGGCAGTTGACAAATGTTTTCTGCCAAATGCTTGACAAGTATTTGTTAACAAATGTTATGTGGCTGTATGTCTGAGGGGCATGAGCATAGACTAAAAGGGTTAAGTTGTAAAAGAAATTGAGACAGGAAATAGAAAGCACTTCAATAACAGAGTTTTTGGTTGTCTCTTGGAAAAGGGATAAACCAGAAGTAAATCAATTAAATGACTAATAAAATAGTATTTGCAAGAAACATTAGAGGCCTAAAGGTTAGTAAAAATGGAGAAGTGAAAAAATAATTGAGATGGATCTAGGAGATAGATTATACAGAACTTTATTTCCAAATGTGGTTGTTAAAAGAAATAGATGAAGATGTCTAGAGTTTTCAAGGTAATGAAAATGAGGTAATATTCGGTCATTAATTTGCTTGGTTATTATTATAGAAAGAACATAAGCATTTGAGAGCTTGGTTTGAACTCTGGCTCCTATTACAAGCTATTTAACATGGGAGAAATTTCTTAAACTACCTTAGTTACAGTTTTTCATCAAGAAAATGTAAACATGTAAAAGTTATAACCAGACCTCACAAGCTGAGAGACTAGATATTACATAAATAACATCTAGCACAGTGCCTGATAAATAAATGATGCTTATTTGTCCACTCATTATTTGTTCTTTTGTCCTATTATTTCTTTTTGTGTGCATGTGATTTCTTTAATGCCTACATGCTTTTGAGCCAGGGCCAGAAAGTAGGTAGAGAACTATTAGAAACCTATACATATATTAAGAACGGCAAATGATGAATCTCTTTCAGAAATACTTGATGGTGCATTTAGATGAACACACATAAAAAATAAAGTTAGAGGATTTGCTAAATTCTGGATGACTTTATAATACCTTTTCACCATCTCTTTTCTCCCTCTCATAAGAACGGCTTATGCTTCAAACTGGATCATGGATTATTCCCCGAGGTGAAGACCCCAGCTACCTCAAGGAAATAGCAGAATTGCTCTTCCAAACACTAACAAGGAAGGGAGAAGGAGCATTTGCTTGTTTTATGGGTTTGTTGCTTTTTTCCCCTAAAAAGGTGAGAGCAATGCTCAAGGTATTTAAAAAAAAAAACAAAAGTGATCCATCTCCCATTGACACAGTATCTTCCTACTGCACTCACCATAGGCTCTGTCTGGCCCCTTGCAAATCGTTTATAATTGGCCAGCCTTCCCATACCCCAATAGTAGAAAATGTCCAATAGGGTTACATAACCATGTTATCTGTCCATTTCCTCCTCTGGTTTCTCTCTCTCTTCTTCCATCCTCTCTCACCTACTCATCTAGTCTCCTACACCTACCAAAATAGCAACCTATTCACTCTCTAGTGACTAAACTTCTGATATATTCAAATGTACACATGTCCTCATATATTTCTGTATCTGACAATGTGGATATGTATCTTAAAAAGTGATCCTATATATAAGTGTGTATATGTATGTATGTGTGTGTGTATATATATATATATTACATTTCTATCAATTATAGACATGGAGATAGATTCCTTTACTTGATCACATTTGAACTGACCTTTTTCTTACTACCAATTCCTTTTTGACATTCTGACTTTCTCAAACACCGGTTATATTTCAAGATCTAAAAAGATAAGGAATAATTTTTCCAATGTGGAACACACAGATCCCCTTTTGTGTACCCAGAAGGAATGCACAGAGAATGATTTTTGCCTAGAAATATTTTCACCAAATATATTTTACAATGTCAATAGTTTAGCTTACAAAAGGTAGCCATCTCCTTCCTTGACCACCGGAGGCTTAGTGAGAGAAGTAAACACGACATTGGTTTGTTCTAAAAATAGGTATGACTTTGGGCATCAAAATACCATACACATGCTATAGCTATAAAAAATGAATAGTTAATAAATTCAAGAACAGTCTTGTTTGTCAAGATAGTAATATATGAAAGTAACCCTCTCCAAGCCTTACTTAAAAGAATATTCATTCTTTGAAATATGTCACATTTAAAAGAGACTCAACTATGAAATTCAAGTACCAATATCTATAACTAACTGAAAGAAATGAAGGCTATAAACAAAGAAGACTTCAATTTAGTAAATTATTTTAAGATCTAACAGAAGTTTGTGATTTTAATAATTTGATCACTGTTCATTTCCTTATTTTTTTTGTATAAGGTAAGTCTTTAGTAGCACAAGATTTCACATAAGATTCCAGTATTCAATTATTTAAATAGTGTGCATCTAAAAGAAAACATTTTTGCATTCATTATTTGTATTTATTTTCATCTACATCTGTTCTGCATAAAACAGAATAGACGAACATTGTAAAAGAGTATGCAAGATCATATTTCTTTGAAGTGTATAGAGCCTTCCTTCTAACACTCAATCTAGAATTTGAGAATGAAAACTGGTAAGCCTCCTATATTCCTATATTTATCTGACTTTTCAAATCAACTGCACCTTCAAATCTTTTCCAGAGTGATTACACAAAATTCAATCTGATGACATTCCTGGGGCTAAAGAGGCAAAGTTTGACATGAAAAAAATATGACTTAAATCTTAAATGCTCTAAATCTAATCGCTAAATTAAAAAGAGACCCATAGAAAATTAGCTTTCCACAGAAGTAAATAATAGATAAGGTTTTATTTTGAGTTTTCCTTACCACTTTCTAAGAAGGTATTTAAAAAAAAAAAAAATGAAGAAACAGTTATCCCAGGATGAAAAATAAGTAAGATGGCTTTATTGGTACTAATATAACAATCTAAAAAGCTCCTCTGAGAACTGGGGAACTAAGCAGAACAAGACACTGTTAGCATGAAAATGAGGGAAACAGCAAACATTAATGTCTCTAAGTAAATAACAATGGTTATTAAAGGGCCAACACATGGATGAGAGATTTTAATTGTTTGGGGGAATTAAAAGGGGCTAAAATAAGCCCAGAGAAAAATAGGGAAAGTTGAAAATGACTGTTGTTTACTATAAAGAACATAAATGTGTGAAAGAATTTTTTTAATTTAAAAAAGGAATATTGAATTAGCCAAAAAAAAATCATCCATAATGCTACTACTTGGAGATAACCATAGTTAACATGGATTTATCTCCCTTCAGGGATCACACTGAGCATATTGTCCTGTAATCAGGATTTTTCCTTAAAACCTCAGGGAACATCTTTACTTATGAATAAATATATTTGTGTGTGTGTGTATATGTGTGTGTGTATATATATATATACACACATATATATATATACATACACATATATATAAATAAAGCATCTCCTTTAATGGCTACAGAGTATTTCTTTGTATGGATCTACCATGGTTCACTTATCGATATTTTTGGACATCTCAGTTTTTTACCCATGTTATGCTATTAAAAACAAATACACAATTTAAAATTTTTTACACATGCATTTTTGTGTTTCTATCCATTTCTATTATTACGATGAATTTCCAACAATCTCATTGCTTGATTGAGAAATATGCATATTATTAAACTTTGTCATATTGCTTAATTGCCAACCAGAAATATTAGATCACCTATGCTTGCTTCCACCATAAAAGTGCTTATTTTTCTACATCATTACATACTACTATGCATTGCTCTTATTCTTTATTCATTTGATAGAAAAAAAATGTAGCATGTTTGTTTTAAATGTGGCTCTATCAGCAAGAATATATGTATATGTAATTTTCCCCATTAAATCTTTTTTAATTTTACATGCAATGCTTTAGCCAAAGAATTTTATTTGCTTTGTTTCTTTACCAACAAAGCTTCCTCTCTGTCTTTCTTCCTCTTTCTTCCCTCTTATGGGTTTTTGCCTTTGGAGCCATGCTGAGAAAGACTGGACAATCTCATTTACAGGAAATTCTAAAGAAGAAATTATCTGACTTAAAAAATGGTAAATCTCCCAAGGGAGTTGTTTAAGAATATGCTGGATGATTCCCAGCTGGTATTATGTTGAAAAAGTTTATATTTTTCTTGAAGATTGAATAATTATACATAAAATATTAAGTTATGAATATAATAAGATGTGAACAAAAAAAATCAAAAATGGAAATGAAAAAAGGGAGTAACACTGCAGGATAGAAGTTGGGTGGGAAAACTTTACTTTTCACTTTAAAGGCTTTTCATCAATTTTGAAAACATGTTCGTGAACTATTTCAATAAAAATAGTCATAACAAAATTTAATGATAAACAAGTAAGTAAAATAATGAAGATGGGAAGACACGACCCATGACATCAAAGAATGCATTCTTCGTTGGAGGAACTCACGGGCTGGAAGTCTCCTAGTCAAGCTTAGATTTTTACCTAGTGACCAAAATATCTTTACTTCTCCTGACTGCATTGTATTTATAAAATAGCCAGGAGTCTTCCCTGTCCACTAACCATAATCTCCTCATCAGTTTTTAGCCTCAAGTTTGCGGCTGTCTTTCAAATTCCTATTCTGAAGCAAAGAGGGAGTCTGAGCTAGAACTAAGTAGTGTCTAATTTTCTTGCCTGAACTCTGGCATCCCTAAGCACCACACTGAAGCTTGAGACCTTCTAATTTATTTCGTCCCTGCCTTGCTGGAACTACCAGAGGAATAACAATATGACAATTGCTTTTGATTTTGCTGATCACTTTCTTTTCTGGAATACAATCTCAGTGACCAGGGCAATGATGGCTACTTATCGTCCATTTCTGGGATACCACCTGCACTCGAGTGATTATGTGTGGACTAGGCAAGTTCAAAGACCCTGCCTAGAAACGGTTCAAACAAGGAGGGGGGAAAAATGAGTTCTGTGACTTGAACCCAGAGTTCCTATAGGTGTAGAAGACTGGAATGTTCTGCACCAGAGAGGAAACCTGAGGCCCCTTCAAGAACAGATTGAATTCCTGAGTTAAATTAAAATTAAAATAAGGCCCAATCTAAGAGGGCCAGAGCCTCCTTCTCCAAGGTTCGCCAGGAGAGCTTGCTTGGATCCAGATAATCTCTTTTGGCTTCAAGTTACAGCCCAGAAGCCTGAAGATGCTGGAGCAGATGGTTGATTAAAAGGCTAGTAGTCCTCTCACCTATTTGTCAATTCTGTGAAGCAAATGTAACAAACTCCACTTCGACTACAGTCTGCAAGGTATTCTATTGCTGTTTGGGACAATGTGTCATTATATGGACAAAATGTAGTATAGAGTAAACATGAGGGAACCAAATATTTGAGAAAATATACACAGTTACACACCAGAAATGTATTGCTACGGAGATAAATTACATTCGAGATTTCCAAAAAAAAATCCATTAAAAATCTAATCAACAGAATGGGCTCTTCTATGCATGAAATTCATCTCAATGATTATCTTAATAGATTTAACTCATAGGAACAGCATGGGTGGTGTAGATGTTGCCCATGGAAGGTCAGTAGCAAGGTTTTCAATGAGAATTTTCTCCTGAGCCCAGAAACAACTTGAACCCAACAATCTAAATTCTTCAGAAGGCCAAAGGCTCTTCTTTTTGATCAATTTAGGTAGCCACACACACAGGCAATATAATTTCAGAGGACACTGAAACTCCCAAAAACTCCCTATTGCCTCAGTTTCAGACCTATTATAGTATCATCCTAGGTTCTTTCCTGATGAGAAATTTCATATTTAAACAAGGCAGCTGTGGCAGGAGTAAATGAAGATAACAAGAGAAAGAATAAGAAATGATATTTAAAGACTACTGTAGAAAAAGCAAGCGACAGTGAATGTCTTACTAGTACAAATCACAAGTAGGGTACAAGGGCTTACCATAGTAGAGGTGAGAATTTATTACCTACTAAACTTTTGCTAAAAATACTTTGTTATCAAGGGAAATCCTCTGATCAATTCATTGTTTGTCCTGGGTATAATCTCTCTCAAAAGATAGAGCATGAAGAAATCACTAATCTGGATCTAATCCTGATCAGGGACTTTTCATGTGTTCAAAATAATTTTCTTAATGCTCTCAATTAAATTCTATGCATATTTTTTAATATTTCATAATGTTTTTTATTTTACACTAAATCTTATCTACTACATGGGTAAGACTAGCCCTCTTACTCAATTTTTTTTTAAAGATTGTTTTTTTAATTTATTTCAGAATATTATGGAGATACAAAAGCAATATAGTAACCAAAATGTTTGTATCATTTGAGTCAAAGTTTGCATTGTACCCATTAGGTGTGAATTTACCCATCCCTCTCCTCCCCCCACCACCTGCTCGATTTCCGATTATTGTTATTTCCATATGTGCACATAAGCGTTGATGGATTAGTTCCAATGTAATGGTGAGTACACGTGGTGCTTTTTTTTCCCCATTCTTGTGACACTTCACTTAGAAGAATGGTCTCCAGTTCCATTCGGGTTAATACAAGAGGTATCAGGTCACCATTTTTTACAGCTGAGTAGTACTCCATGGTATACATATACCACATTTTATTAATCCACTTGTGTATTGATGGGCACTTGGGCTGTTTCCACATCTTTGCAATTGTGAATTGTGCTTCTATAAACATTTAAGTGCACATGTCTTTTATAGAATGTCTTTTTTTCCTTTGGGTAAATACTCAGTAGTGGGATTATTGAATCCAATGGTAGCTCTACTTTTAGTTCTTTGAGGTATCTCCATATCACTTTCCATAGAGGTTGTACTATTTGCAGTCCACCAGCAGTGTATGAGTGTTCCTTTCTCTCCACATCCATGTCAACATTTCTTGTTTTGGGACTTTTTGATAAAAACCACTCATTGGAGTTAAGCAGGAAGACATAACAATTCTACACCTATTTATTTAGCACTCACTATACGCAGAGCAGCCTGTTATTATTACACTAACCACTGGTATAAAGATGCGCAAAACATGAGCTCAAATATTTTGGAATCAGGCAAATAAAAAGACTATGTTTAATTTATTCAGTTACATTTTTAAAGCCAAGGTCATAGACTGGATGCCCTATGCAAGGTCATAGACTGGATGCCCCAGTGGGTCCCTGAATTCACTTGATTTTGTTATTACATCTATACTATTAATACCAACCAGCAGTTATAAATAACATACATTGATTACAAAGGGACTAACAAGAAGAAAAGGAATGAATAACCAAAAATCCACCAAAAATACTATAAAAAGTTATTTGAATATAAGTCACTATCCAGATCATGGAATATATATCTGTTCTGCACCAGTTTAAAAAAATAACTTTGAGTAACCTTGTAAAATATTTTAATAAAGAGATTTTCAGCCAAGATACTTCTTTGCTGACAAATGTGACTCTGAGAAAGTGACTCCCTATTTCTAGGTTTTATTAACCTCACGTAAAATAGAAGAAATAGCAAAAACAGTGCTTGGAAGAGTATTTATAATATTAAATACATATATTAGTAAAGCAGTAAATTAAATCAATAAAGAGCTTATTTATAGCTTAAGAAACTGGGGTGAGAAAGAACAAAATAAAACCAAAGCAAGCAGAAGAAAGGAAATTTAAAGAGAAGAAATAAAAGGAATTGAAAAGATAAAAACAATAGGACAAAAATGAAGCCAAAACCAGGTTATGTGAAAACACCAATATATCTGATAAATCTCTTTCAGACTGTAAATTCATCTCATATTCTGACTCATGGGAGGGATCTTTAGGTCTTTAGATTGTGTGACCTTATATCTTTGGACTTTATAACTCTCTACTTCCATCTAATGTCTGAGTATATACAATGCAGAAAATTTCTTCTAAAAAGGGAAATTCACCCCCAAAATAATCAAATTTCTTTATAGCTTTATGACTGCATGAGCAACAAAGTCTCTGGTAACATTCTTTTTTAAGACAAAGAGCTGAATCACGAGTTAATCACAATCACATGAAGAGTAATCTGTTGATAAACCACAGCTTAATCTGGTTGGTATCTACATAGGAGCTTTTTCCAGCTTCTGACTCTCTCTGGCCTCCTTCCAGAATCTATAGCTTTGCTTCCCAAAACATGATCTCAACAACTGCACTGCAATAAGGTCAACCCCAAAACAAAAGTTATTTGGCTAACACTTATTTACTTAGAAGCCGCTTTCAAACTTCCTTTGATATATTTTTAACCTTGTCCTTTTCACAATTATTTAAAACCCAGGACATTTCTGTGTGATGAAATATCTTCAGTTGTTCAGTAGCTCTACATATCTATGCCCTCCAGGAATTTGCAACTAAGTTGGGGGTGGGGGGGAGGACAGCACAAAATAAATACAAAAATAGCAGACAATCCAGGACTGTAAGAAATGCTAAAATTCCTGTGGAAATTAGAGAAAAGGGAGATCAGTCAGAATTAGAATGGGCTTCATATGTCAGGTTGTACCTAGAGGAAAACACAAGGTGCTCAGAAAATAGGAATCACACAAATAAAATCACAGCATTAAGAATATCCAAGAAGTAGGAAAAACACTTAGCATGATGAGAGTACAGAATGAATATTTGAGATGAAATGCTGTTTTAGAAAATTGAAATCAGAGAAGTTCAGACACAAGGCAGTGGGAAACAGGTGCAGAGAGGGGATGGGTTTGGGTAAACTGGTTTTGGGGGAAGGTGAATGGGACAGTGTGTGCGTCAATCTTGAGGAGGAGAATGTTCGACACCACACGGGTTATCAGGAGGTATCCCTGGATGGCAGCAATGGAAAAAGAATAAAAGACAGATATAAAATATTTGAGTTTCTGGGAGAATATGACTAGATACATTTAAAAAGCAGCAAAACAGAGAGAAAATAGAGGAACTAATTGTGTAAGCGATGATAAGAGGATGAACATTAAGAATGATGTAACGGCAATACTCTTGACTGGCAATGCTCTCAGCAGAGATTAGAGGACCAAAACAGGACCAGAGGCTCAAATTTCTGAATTGTCTGCATAAATGTGATCAAGTCACACACAAAAAATGGATGTCTTAGACAAAAGTGTTAGCAAGAAGAAAGCTAGAGATCATAAATGAAGTTTTCCAAGTATACAATTAGGAAGGAAGGAAAAAGATGAGATGGTGTAGAAAGCAGCAAGAGCAGTTGGGAAAAAAAAAAAAAAAAGAGGTTAAAAAAGAAAACTTTCAAAAAGCCAAAGCTGGTCAATGGTGTCCAATGCTACAAAGAGGTCAAAGAGAATGAGGATGGAAGACAACTAAAGAATTAAAAGTTATGGCTAGTGGGTGCCATGGCCTTGGGGGGTGGGAGAGATGGGGAGTTATCATTTAACAGGTAAAGAGTTTTACTTTTGCAGGATGAAAAAGTTCTGGAAATAGATGGTGGTGATGACTGTACAACAATATGAATGTATTTAATATCATTGAATTGTACACTTAAAAAAGATGGTAAATTTTACGTTATGAGTTTTACCACAATAAAAAAAATTTTTAAAGAAAAAAGTTATACCATTTTGCATTCAAAAATTTATAACTGTTTTTGTGTTGTGGTTGTTTTTCATTTTTAAGAGGCACGTTCTTTTTTTTTCTGCTTGTGGATAAGAAAATAATCAGTTCATTATATTGGATTATCCAGCAGTTCCCAATGATCAGTAGTTACTCAAACGTTTTTCTCATTAAAAAAAAGAAACCTTCCTTTTGAATTAACTTTCCATGAAGACTTCTGATACATAAAAGAAATAGCATAAATTCCTCATAAAATCCAGGTAATTAAAACTTTTGTCTGCAAACATCTAAGGAATGTAGATATCATATTCATCCCAGTCTCTACCCCTTATATCTATTCTAACTCTCTCATATTGAGGATCAAGAAACTGAGGCACGAAGAGGCTGAAATGACACGCACAGGATCACCCATAGAGCTGGTGGAAGGGCTGGGACAAGGACCCAGGTCTTCAGAGGCCTGTTCAATGTGCCTCCTGCCATGTAATGCTCTTTCCAAAGCAGAGATTTCCTCATCAGTAATTCTGTAAATTTGTGTACGAGTCTCATGTAGGAATTACATTGACAAAAGTCTCTTTGGGGAAAGAAATTTCATGTTCCAGAAAGAGGATGTGGGCTACTACATTTCGAATTAATTGTTATATTAGAATGTTACTCATTTCAACTAGTCTACAGTCTATAAATGACTCTAAGGCACAGTGATAAGGCTGTGCTCAGAAAGTAATCATAAAGAGTTATCACTTAATTAGATATTATTAACAGTATTATATCACATAAACTAATATCATTCCTAACCCTAGAAATGTTATGACTTATAATCCATAAACTACTTTTGCCCAAAAATCATTTGCAAGATTGGAGAAAAAAAAAAAGCGAAAAATAAAAACAGCAAAGGTCACATGACTTTGTTCTTTCATACTTTTTGTTCTCTCACTGACTCATTTCTTGGTAACTATAAAATTACTGATTTATTGAAAGTTGTTCAGCACCGTAACAGTGTTTCTCCTATATTCCCACAAATCACCATGCCTTTTAAAAAAGGGTAGGGTCCTTTTGCCTCCTTCCATCCTCTTGGATAGAGCAAATAACACAAATACTTGAGAAATGCAGAATGACATCTTTTGAGCACAGCCCACCCAGTGCCTGAATATGGGCTAAATAGTTTCCCCATAGATAGATGCTTTGCATTCGTTTACATAGTACAGTTATCCCTTGGTAGCCACAGGGGATTGCTTCCAAGACCCCCATGGATATCAAAATCCACAGAAGTCTGTGATATAAATAGGCATATTTGCACATAACCTATGCATATCCTCCTGTATACTTTAAACCATCTCTAGATTACTTATAATACCTAATACAATGTAAATGCTATACAAATAGCTGTTCTACTGTATTGTTTTTTATTTGTTGTATTTTTTCCTTATTGTATTGTTTTTATTTTTTCCCCAAATATTTCTGATCCACAGTTGGTTGAATCTGTGGATGTGGAACCCATCCACAGTACAGAGGATCAGCTGTACTCACATCTTCAAGGTTACTGTTGCAACTGAATGTCTGGGGAGTCAGGCTTAATCTTTTAGCCAAATTATCACTGGCCACTTTTGTAGCTTGCTTTAAACAAAACTACTATACTTGGCAGTCTAGGGAGGAGGGGAGTGGAATTTTTGAGTTGCAGGGTGAGGAAAGTCATCTTAAGACATGAATAAATTACATATTGCCTTAAGAGAGGGTACAGAAAAGGTTTGCCCTTCAAAGTTGCTAGAGGTTTTTAATCGAAAAGAAGAAAATTTCCTTCAAGTTATGTAAGATAAATATTGGATTTATGTATCTGTCAAATAGGGTAGGAAATATCAATTACTAGTTTGCGATAAGTAACAGAGTTGCATTCAGTCTTGATGACACGGAATATATAATTTAGCTGTGTGGTGTCCTCACTGTTGTTGGCTGGATTACAGTACACATTTCCTAAATATCAATAATTTCCTTGAGAGCTTGTGTAATTCTGAAAGTTGGTAATAACAGGGCCAGGTTTAAGTTATGATAGTGAAAGATTCCTGAGCACTGTCAGGTGAGACTCAACATAGAGCACCACTTCCATAGAAATATGTTGTTTTATTTTTTTAATTGTTAAATAATAAGTAAATTAGCCTATAAATAAGAAGTCAAACTATTTTAATTGGCAAAGGAAAATATGTAAACAAAAACTATCTCCTTGAAGGAGAATAAAACATTTTAAACAGTTCGAGTCAAACAAACAACTAAAACTGAAATTTCAGATGATTTAGAAATTATTAATGGTGCTACAAGATTTTTGTGAAATAGATCAGAGGTAAATTCATAGCCATAAATTCAATTTTTTAGCCTAGATAAATACATTCATTTTTTATTGATATAATTATACATTTTGGGGGGTATATGTGATATTTTGATACTTGTATACAATGTGTAA
This sequence comes from Indri indri, assembly GCA_004363605.1. Classification (NCBI taxonomy): domain Eukaryota; kingdom Metazoa; phylum Chordata; class Mammalia; order Primates; family Indriidae; genus Indri; species Indri indri. The sequence continues at coordinate 10,057 of RJWJ010022141.1, read as the reverse complement.
TATTCAAATCAGCGTAACTGAGATAGATGTCCATCATCTCAAACATTTATCTTTGTGTGCTGGGAATGTTACAATTCTCTTCTAGTTATTTTGAAATACACAATAGATTATTGTTAACTACAATTTCCCGACTGTACTAACAAATACTAGAACTATTCCTTCTATCTATTAATAACTATGTTTTTGTACCCCTTAACCAACTTCTCTTCATCCCAATAAAAAGTAATGAAATAAGCATTTACCTTAAGACGCTAGGAGAAAAAAACCAACCCCTAAACATTAGAATATAGCCATTATACCTTTGTGACATCTGAGGCACCTCCATATAATAGGGTACTCTGGAGCATTTTGTTTAATGATGTATTTCTGTATGTACTGAAATGGCATATGTCCTAAAGGTATTAAATGAAGAGACCAAGGTGCAGACCATTTTTTTTTCTTTTTGAGGTGAAAATGTATGGCAATTCCTAGATCATCTTTAAACAGAAACAAGAAAAAGATGGGGAAGTGGGGAATTAGAGATCAGGGCTGGGAAGGACTTTCATTTTATACTTTGTACCTTTCAAGGTTTTTGTTTTTGTTTTTTTTAAATGAGACTGTATTATTTATCCAAATATATACATGTAAAATAAAATTGGTCAGAGGAACAGCTACACCTAGCAGCTCATTTTTTATTCCCTTTGAAGACAGAAAAAGGTCTTTCTGCCCTCAACTCTCCCCTTTCAGCCCTCTTCAACCCACTCAACCTGAAAGGCGAGTTTTTCTATCCCTTCGGGACTCTGCACTCAATGTGGGAAGGTCCCACAGGCCATGTCCTTGGCCCAGACACCATTTTCTCTCATAACCTCACTTTCCAATCTGAAAGCGATGTACTTCTATGTTTGAAATTTCTATTCTTTTTTTCTTTAAATGGAAAGAGCGTGATTCCCACCCACGCTCTTTGCATTTAAAATCAGTGTCATTTGTCTATAGAGTATTCTTCAGTGAAATGCATAGTTTTCAGAGATGTTGACTTTTGCCCATCAACATCTATTTTCATACAGCATTCACATAGCATCAGTTTCACAGAGCATTTCTTAAATCGACATATGTCCATGATTCCATGCTGCTTATTTAATGCTCTTGATTGCAGTAACAATCTATGTCTATGTGAAATTATTTGGTAGCTATGTATATATAGCCCTTTAACTTGGCTAAAAACTAAATCTACCAAAGACAGAAACAAATTCAGCAATACTGCAACTTAGAAAAAAACAATATTTCCTATAGTTTGAGGTTTAAGTCTTTTTGCTTAATCCTTCTATTCACACTTTCTATTCCCACTTTTTATTTCATATTCTCCACACACCCGAGCCTTTGCTGGCTTCAGGAGAGGTCGTTTCCCCTAGCTATTGGCTTTAATTCCAAAAATTTCACCCCAGCTTTAATTCCTGCTGGAAATGGCCCAGAAGTTGATATGCTGCCACCACTGCTAGGTTATTAAGAGCAGACACCCTGAGGTGTGGGATAGTGATGTGATAATCTTGACGCCTGGCTCTCCTGTGGAAAACATAAAGGCAATCTCCTCTCCTTGCATAAATTGTGAATGAGTACTGCCTCTATGTGCAAAGTTGAGCTGCACTCCCTGCAAGCTTTTGTGTTTATAGCTGAAATAATTATGGCTCACCTTTCCCACAAGGCCTTAAAATAAAGCCAATTCTAAGCTACTATTCCCTACTTGGAATTTTTTTTTTGAGGGGGTGGATTTTTGGATACCATCTGTTTTAGTTGGTTTGGGCTATTATAACAAAGTACCATAGACTAAGTGGCTAGCAAACAACAGAAATTTATTTCTCACTGTCTGGAATCAGCAAGTCCAAGATATGTGTGCCAGTATGGTTGGGTTCTGGTGAGGGCCCTCTGGTGTGCTTCACATGGCAGAAAAAGTAAGAAAGAACTTTCTGGGGCTTCTTTTGAAAAAAAAGCACAAATCGCATTCATGAGGGCACCACCCTCGGGACCTAATTACCTCCTGAGTCTCCACCTCCTGATACCATCACCCTGGGGGTTAAGATTTCAACATATAAATTTTGGGGGACATAAACTGCAGAGTCCACAACATCATCTGAACCAGAATATCACATACTTACACAGAGCATTTTTTGAGGAATCCATAGCCCTTAGGGTAACAAGGGATGAAAACATGAGGTTACAAAGTAACCTCTAAACCCCCACTAAGAAAAAACAAATCAGACCTACTAAGAAATATGGAATCAATAGCCCCGAGATAACACCTGCTTCTACTTGCCAGGAGCATCTGCTTCCTGGAATGGCCAGAGAGAAGTTCTTGCCTGGACGTCCTTGTTCCAGAGCTGGGCAGAATAGCTCCTATGCCCACTCGTTTCAGCTGTGCCTAGTCCCAGGCAACCTTGAGGCTTTCTCCCTTTCACAGACTAAGCCTGACGCCCTTCTGTCTTTGTTCCAGCTCATACCATATGCAACGTTTAATTGGAAATATTTGTCAATTGTTAGGCAATAGACAGCAGAGACAAAGGAGATACTGTTTATACTAAAGGAACAGACAGACTTGTGTCAATCCATACTAAAAAGCAATAATAATTGAAAGAAATAGGTTTTATGAGAAGTTGATACACATTATTATATAAGCAGGTGTTTTCCCCCCAAAGCCTCAATCCCACCTTTCCAACTGTATTACAATCTATTTTATGCAGGGATCACAAAAATACTGACATAGTTTTCTTGAACAGAGTCAGAACTTAATAATGATTTTTAAAAGAACAGATAAAATGCATTTTTCTTTTGCATTATTCTTAACATCTTAATATAATGCTAGAAAGAGAATAAGCACTTCTTTACTGGATACGTTACGGGATATATAGTTTAATTGACTTCTAACTTAAATACTTGCTGTATTAGTTTGCTAAGGTTACTATAACACAATTCCACATACTTGGTGCCTTAAACAACGGAAATTTATTTGCTCACAGTTCTGGAGTCTCGAAGTCCAAGATTCCGGTGTCAGCAGGTTTGGTATCTACAGAGGCCTCTCTCCTGGGCTCGCAGATGGCTGCATTCTTGCTGCGTCCTCACATAGCTTTCCGTCCGTGTGCACACTTGCTTGTATCCTACTCTCCTCTTCTTATGAGGACACCAGTCGTTTTGCATTAGGGCTTACCCAGATGATCTCATTTTATCCTAATTACCTCTTTAAAGGTCCTATTTCCAAACACGATCACATTTTGAGGTACAGGGTTGGGGGGTTAAGACTTCAACATATGAATGGAGGGGGGAACAAAATCAGTCCGTAACACTGACTAATATATACTAGAATCTCACTAAACTGTTGTTCTCTAGGATTATGTCATAGAATATAACTGGGTGAAATTTAACAATGGGGTTTTTTTCACACTGTTGTAACTAAAGCTCCTTAGGTTTTATGTGTAAAATTTCATTGAATTCCACACATAAAGCATAATTATGGCAATACTTTGGTGTAAAATCTTTTGATAAATTGTTTTCAATAAAAGATCCCAAGGTCCCAATAATCCTGCAGTGCCCTTCCCAGCTGATACTACTCTTAGCCGTATAACTTAGTCTGGCCAACTAGATATTAGTAAATGTGCCGTGAGCAGAAGCTTAAAAATCACTTGTGCATCGGAGCTTGTCCTTTTGATGTTCTTGGAAGCTTTTCAGTGACGTGAACAAGCCCAGGGCGCTGCATGATGAGGAACACATGGCCCAGCTGCCCCCTCACCCCAGCCAGTTGCCAACCAAGCCCCAGAAGCAGCGACACCTGATGTGACTGTGTTTACACAAGTGAGCCCAGCCTAGATCAGCACACAACCCCCAGCTGAGCTCAACCCAAACTGCTGACTCATGGAAACGTGAGTAAATTAATGATTATTGTTTTAAGCAACCGAGTTTTGAGACTAGTTGTTACACAGCAAAAGCTAAGCAATACAACAAAAACCTCAGAACTAAGAATCTAAAGACTTAATCACAAATGAATAGAATTAAATTTGCAGGTTAAAGCACCAACAACAGAGCTGGTAAAAATCTTCAGAGATTAAAGAAAAGCCTCCAAAAGTCAACTAATGACACACTAAATAGGCTACATGGGAGCAAAGAAATATTAGTGCACGCCACAGACAGAGAATGTTGGCAAAACGATGTCAGAATACTCAAAAAACAATATAGTCATCCCTCAGTATCTGCAGGGGATTGGTTCCAGGAGCAGATATCAAAAGGTGCTCGAGTCCCTGATATAAAATGGTATAGTATTTGCATATACTAAGCACAGCCTCCAGGATAGTTTAAATCATCTCTAGATTACTTATAATACCTAATACAATATAAATTATTCTTATATTGTATTTGTATTAATATTTTATATTGTATTGTTATTTTTTATTATTTGTTTTCTGAATATTTTCAATCCTCATTTGGTTGAATCTGTGGATATAGAACCCATGGATATGAAGGTCTGACTGTATTGAGACAGATTTAGCCAAAATCACAGCTGCTACAGTGAAACATCACCCCATGTTATAGGAGTCCCATGTGACATGAGGCAAATTATAACTAATTTGGATGAAGATTAATATAATTCAGTGGTAGAAATCTGAATTATAGACTATATAAAAGGAGTATACCGTAGCATTTTAAGTTATACAAATCAATGGCTAACACAGTGTAGCCATGAAAGGATCTTGCTAAACCAAATACAATCAATGAGTAAAAGCATTTGCCATTGATCCATGAAGAGTATGTCAGTGAGGCATGAGTGTGCTAAAGAATACAAAATAAAACGAAAAAAGGAAGAATGAATGAGAAAGAAATTTCATTTTAGTTTTGATTAGCAGGCCCTGTTAACAAATACTAAACAATTCATTTGGCAGAAGAGGAGGAAGCAGAAAGAGATGAAAAGTTTTTAAATACTGAAGGCTATGGGTTCTTTGCTGATGACTCAGCTTTCTGAGGCACGCAATTCCCTATGCAAAGACCAGCTCAGCAGCTCCAAGGGGAGGCTAATTGCTAACTGCTAATTCATTTCACCTAGATAAATTACTCTGTCTGCTCAGGTAGCAGAAGATAGTGGCCGCAAAGCTGGAATTGGAGTTCAACGGCCAGATGGGACAGTTCATACTGAGGCTCCCTGGGGATGCACTGAGAGTACGATGCCACCTGGGACCCCTCGCCAGACAGATAAGAACTGGGGGAACAGAGGTTCAATGACAAAATAGCAGGAATAACTAACTGCACACGGTGAGGATGACCACATGATATATTGTCCAAACTGAGACAATTTTGAGAACAAAAAGGGGTGTTTTTAATAATTATGCTGAGACCACAGGTGTGACCTGGAACTGTCCCAGATGTGGAGTCAACAGTTCACAGACTGGTTATCACACATACGGATGTATCATAATCAAAGAGAATCCTAAAGGACAATATTCTAAAGAAGTACCAGGGGATCAAGAGGAAGTTGGTAGAAGACTGAGACTCAGGGAAAAATGTCTAGAGTTACCCCGTGGGGAAGAGGCAGCCCATAGTTCTGTATCAAGGAAGATCTGCAGCTTTTCACAAGGGCCTGAAAACTAAGCAAGTGCCTCGGGAAGAAGAGGCGCATCGTGGTAGTTGGTGACTCGCTGCTGAAGATCGGACTGCTTATGAAATGAACAAGGCTGCGTAGACAGCGAACAATGTTCCTGGGACAGAAATTTAGGAAAGAAAAGAAAGCCCTTTGTGGTATATTATCCATTCATTTTCAACAAGTGTTTACTGAGAGCCAACTCTCTGCTAAGCACTTCTCTAGATGATATGAAAGGCAACTAGACAGGCAAGATCCCCACTATCAGGAACTAACTTTCTAGTGAGAGACGCTAAATAAACACACGAACACACATGCATCATCGTGGTAAGAGCTAGGAGGAAAATAAGAACAAGAATAACAGGCAGCGTTTACGGGTGGTGAGTGAAATGATAAATGGTTGATAAGGGAAGGGCTGAGAAGATGACTTTTGAGCTGAAGCTCAGAAATAGAACTGGCGATGCAAAGGCTTGAAGGGAAAAACATTTCAGAGGAAAGAAACAGCTGGTCCAACAAGGCCTGCAATAAGTGCAAACAATGTAGCTGAAACAAAGGAAAGGAGGGAAAAGTGACAGAAGATGAGCCTGGAGAGTGGGTGGGAGGGTGGAAATAATGTAAGAACTTCGGGATTTATTAAAGATTCTTAGCAGAGGAAAGACACGACACGATCAGGTTTACCTTTTAAACAGCGACCCAGTTGTTTCCTGGAGCAGAGATTGTGAGCAGAAAAGAGGAGAATGCAGAGAACAGTCAGTGGACTGTTGCAGTAGTCCAGCTAGATGTGATCTGGGTTCGTAGAGATGGGGAGAAGTCTGGTTTGAGCTGTGTTTTGTCATGGTTCAGATCTGGAGCTTGTGAGAAAGAGAAATAAAGGAAGTGACTTTTACTTAGCCAGCTGGGAGGATGGTGCAGTAAAGTAAGAGAATGAAAATTGGGGGAAAAGCAGATTTACTTCTGCCTTGTAAATGTTAAACTGGAGATGACTATTAAACATCCAAACACAGACATTCAAAAAGTGGTTGTATATAAGGCTCTGAATCTCAAGCAAAAGGCCAGAGCTGGAGTTATAAATTTTGGAATCATTGAATGCAAATGTCACCCAAACCAAAGAACTAAATGAGATTAGTTACGGAGAAAGAGAAAATAGAGAACAGCCAACTGTGTGGCACTCTGAAATTTACAGGCTGCTCTGAAGGAGGCCACAGGCAATAAGGGAAGAGTAGCCAATGAAGTAGAAAGAAAATACAGAAAATGTAGTGTCAGAAAAGCCAAGAAAAGACAGTGCATTAAGAAAGAGCCATCAGCTGCATATACATGCTGCAGAGTGATTAAAAAGAACACAGAGAAGCAGTATTTAGATTTTGTGATACAGAAGTTAATAATGATCTTGACAAGATAAGTTTCAACAGCATGGAGGGGAAAGGTGCTCTACTAGCATGGGGTGAGAAGGTAAAGAAAGAACCACAGACTGACTTCAGACACGTGTTTCTGTAAGTTTTGCTGTACCTCCTATCCGTTTCTATAGATTCATGGGAGATGAATAATAGGGCTCAGAGAGTCTGGTCCTGGAGATTCGGTTCCATGTCCCTTTGGGTAGCTTAGCAGAGAGCTGTCTCACGAGGTCTGATCGGGCTCAACAGAACAGGCTGACACCCGTTACTGAAATCCATTGGGAAGTAGGCAGCCTGATGTACTCATGCAGTCACAGCCTTGACGAAACTGAAATTCAGAGAGTAGAGAACTCCAAGTCACTGTGTGTGTGTGTGTGTGTGTGTGTGTGTGTGTGTGTGAGAGAGAGAGAGAGAGAGAGAGAGAGAGAGAGAGAGAGAGAGAGCATGCAAGAGAGGCCCCGTATCACCAGAGCCGCAGTGCAGAGGCTCTGCCGTGGCTGTGCTGTTAATGGGACTCGAGCAGCTTCCAAGTGCTCTCTTACGTCACCAACTGAATTAGCCTCACTCTCCTTGTGGGAAGAAGAAGTTGGCTAAAAGTTTCTCTGACACCGTTTCCTCCTGAACAATGGAACAGAAACCTCCATATGTAAATATAAGGATAGGTCTGTGATATTTTCCTTAACACTGGGCTGGATGAGCCATGGGTATCACTTCTCGCCCTTTAGCTTTAGGCTTTCACTAAAATGAGGCCAAATTTTTTTTTTTTTTTTTTTTTTTGGCTCTGTAGAACTTCATATTCTCATAATGACAGCATGGAAAATAAAGCCTTTTTTCCGGAGCCCTAGAGCCAACCTTACCTAAGCTGTCCTTGCCAGGCTTTCTCTTCTCTCTTCTACTCAACGCTTCTAGGCCTTCCATGATCAGGAACTCCTTCCAAACAGAAGGGTGTGCCAGCCCATTTGGCAGGAAATAAAGGAGAAAAAAGGGCTCCAATGATGTCACCTAATCCTGAGGGAGAGATTTTCCTCTCCCCACAAAAAGCCACTAATTCTATGGTGAGGATATACATTAGAGCACTGCTTCCTTGCCTCTGGGAAGAGGGAGGAGGGCATGAACCCTTGAGTTCCACCTAGAGGTTACAGAATGCCCCTGGCAAAAAACATATCATGACGACTGAGAAGAAAATAACTTGTTTTTCTGATTGAGAGGACTTGAAATTAGAAAGATGAAATAGTCCCAGTTAAAATGGGTAAAATAAAGACAGTCAACACCACTTCTGACATAAAAAAATTAACAGTGGATGAGGTGCCCAGTAATTCAAAGGAGAACATATCTGAAAGTACAAAAATCTATGCCCATTTTAGCAATACACCAATGCATACAATATAAGATAGGGGAAAAAAGTCAAGATGAACTTGAGGCTTAACAGAAAAGATCAATTTTACCTCATAAATATTCCTGAGACCTGGTGGTATAGAATTCATTATGAAGACAGTGATCAAAAGGTGCATCTTGTTCAAAAGAAATCAGTCAGACAAAAATGGAAGCAAAATAAAATTACTGTTTAAAGAATATGCAATGGAATATAAATCTACAAATGTGAGGATGGCAATATCTTGAAACCACTTGAGTGAATAAAAAAGAGAGAATTCTTACAGGCAAGCTATCACAGTGAGGGTGTTCTACAACATGTGCTCTTGCCACATGAGAACATATTTAATGTATTTCTGAAATGTACAGCAAAATTGGACTTGAGTTATGACGGAGATACAAAGCGTGCTGGGAGTAACTCAACTCTCCTACCTTTGTGTTTTCATGAAATAACTTCAGCTCCAGGAGGGGATCGCATGTCAGTAAAACTTCTATCTCCTCTCCTCACTACTTACTCACTCCTTCACATGGAAAGAGGAGTGAGCTATCCAACTGGTATAAATATAAAGAACCTGACATCAATTATAATAATTTCCTTTTCTAATTGGAACAATATAATGACATAACAGTCATCTGTTCAACCCCTTTCTCGGGGCTTGATACAGATGAGAGAGTGATTCCTCTTGTGGATGGATAATGTTCTGTCTGAATAGGAATTCCACCTAGAAGTTGTAGAATGCTTCTGACAACAAGGATAGCAGGGTGAGTGATAATTGTGCCTTAGAGACTCCTCTCTAGATCCAAATTCATGGAGCAGGTTTTAGAAAGCACAGTGCACTCCCATAATGTTCTGAAATTTTAAAAAATAAAATAAAGAAATGAATGAATAAATAAAAACAAAACACAATTGTGGTTGCAGGTCCAAGGCACCCGCTCTAGTACAGACCTAGTGAGAACAATGTAGATATATTGTCCCCTTTTTTGGCTATTTCTCAGTTGGGCCCCTACAACTGTAACAATGGGTACTCGAGTTATTTCTATTTTAGAAATTTTTAGATAATCCAAAACATAGTTCTATTTAAAAATATTATTTTCAGAGCTAAAGGCACAGAACTCACCTTTGCCTTGAGTCTCCTGTCTTTTGTGAGATCTAAATCCTACATCCTTTACAGTCCAGCTCAGTTGCCACTTCTGTCCTTGATGACTGCAGCCAACGATCAATTCAGTTTTCTCTAGATTGCAAATTGCTTAGAGCAGGAACAAATAAATCATAAATTTTTTTGTACCTCATCATCTTTACTTTCACACCTGTTCCTATCTCTGCCATGCAAGCCAGGACTCTCAGAGAGAATCTATGCCCCTGCTGTCGCTCCATGAATTAAGATTAAATGTGTTTGGGGACAGGATTTGTCTTAGGAGTTTTGCAGAGCTTTGCCCTGAAGGAATGTGTGAACGTGTCGGTTTGCATTTCAAATGCTGTTACACACGGAAGGGCATCTCTGAAAAACAGTAGCGGCTGTATCCCACAAGGCGCCGCGTTTCTCAGACCTGAGGGTTTGGATTTGCTTTGTAAAGCACAAGTGAATCTGTTAAAAACTACGGGCTGAGAGCTGGCAATGGAGTGCCCTCCGGAACAGACAGCTTCCCGAATGGCTAAAGCAAAGCTCTTGTTTAAACCACTCTAGACTACCTGTCTCCATTCACA
>RJWJ010022140.1:0-27097 GCA_004363605.1 Indri indri | reverse complement strand
TCTGTTGGAGCCCCACTCATTCCCTGCCCCATTCCCTCATTTATTCTGTTTAAAAAGCCCAAGCACCTCCATACAAATCGAAGTTGAGTTCAGTTCACACTGGATTCTCTTCCCCATTGCAATAATTATTGCTGAATAAACCTGTCTTTACTGCTTTAACTACCATCTGGTTTTGTTTATCATTGACACATGCATACTAGAATTGAATAATTAAGCAAATGAATGGTACACTGTGCTGAACATTCCACCCCACCCCCCCCCACCCCCGCCGCAAAATATCAGGTCTTAATCCTTGGAACCTGTAAATGTCACCTTATTTGGAAAAACTCTTTGCAGATGTGATTAAGGATATTAAGATGGAGATTATCCTGGATTATTCAAGGGCTACTAGTGTAATCACTGTGAGGATCCTTATGAGACAGAGGCAGAGGGAGATTACACACAGAAGAAGAAAGGCAATGTGACCATGGAGGCAGAATTGGAGTAACGTAACCAAAAGCCAAGGAATGATGGCAGCCACCAGGAGCCAAAAAGGCAAGGAACAGATTCTCCCTAGAGCCTCCAGTGTGCATGTGTCCAGGCTGATGCCTTGATCTTGGTCCGGTGAAACTGGTTTTGGATTTCTAGCCTCCAGACCTGTGAGAGAATAAGCTTCTATTGTTTTAAGACACCAAGTTTATAATGATTTTTTATAGCAGCCATAGGACACTAATACAGATGTTGAATGATGGGAGCCAGGTTTCTCACTGCTGGAGTAGCAGTTTAAGACAAGAAAGGGAAAAAAGTTAGAATGATCCATGTGTTAATGGACTAGCATTGGAGACAGCAGTTATAAAGTGATGTTTAGTTTAATGTAGATAGAAATTACATATATAGAGAGACACAAACACAAGTTAGAATACACACATATATTTACTTGCCTTGTCAGCTTAGTGGTCCCAGAAGAAATGGTACATTGAGCATACCTAGTGCACAACACGGTATTGGTAAGTACAGGCACAATGTTGTTCAGCAGATCTCTAGAACTTATTCATTTTGTATAACCGAAACTTTATACACATTAAACGGCAACTCCCAATTTCCCCCTTCCCCTAAGCCCTGGTAACCCCCATTCTACTTTCTGTTTCTATGAGTTTGATCATTTTGGATAGCTCTCATAAGCGGAATCGGACAGTATTTGTCCTTTTAAGATACTAACACTGGTTCATTAATTGTAATAAATGTACTGTGAAAGAAAAGCCAGAGCTGACAATAGTTAAAGTGCTAACTATTGCCAATAGTGCAAAAGACCTCAGGACAGAACTGGCCCACTTTTGAACACAGCACAGACAAATGGGAATTTACAGCCAAGGAGCAGGGGAGGGTCAATGGATGGAAAATTACCAACAGGAAACATCAGGGGTGAGGGGTATTCCTGCTAAGCCAACCCAACAGGATTCTTGACGAAGGCAGATCAGGATGATCAGATGCCAAAGCTGGGGGATGAGGAATTTGACCAGATAATTGAGGGTGATCAGGTACCATGAATGGAGGATTCTCTCTAAGCTGACTTAACAAGATCCTTGCTAAAACTGGACAATGCAGGCCAGACAAGGACAGACACTGAAGTCCAAGGGCAAAGCCCAGTTGAGAAGAGGACTGAGAGGAGCCTGATTACAGTTTGGTCAAGCAGAGAGTCTTTGTCAGTATTAACATAACATATCAGTAATAGGGAAACGGGGTGTGGGAGATATGGAATTCTCTGTATTATTCTTTCAATTTTTTCTGTAAATCTAAGACTTCTAAAAAATAGTCTATGAAAAACTTTAAAAAAGGAAAGTCAAAATTGGTTTTCTACTGCAAGACTTGTCAGAGGTGTGTGTGCTAAGGCAGTGCTCTGCAGCCATTTCAAGGAAACACGTTTTGGAAATGTATGGCATTCTGCTTTTTCTAGCTCAGTTTAGGATTCCATCAAAGCTAAGTCTGGAACATCTGTGTTCCCAAATAAGAATGACCCATGCAGTGATAACTGGAGACATAAAAGGCATTTTCTCTTCTATATTTATGTCAAGAACTCTGCTCTAAACCATTTCCCTTGTTCTGGTACTTCCTCCTTTCCATATAAAAAGTGAAAGATAAAGTAGCTAAAAATAAGTGAGATAAAGCTAAGCTAAAACCAGTATTTACAGTAAAGTCTTGCAAATCTAGCTGGCAGACCACCCCAAAGGAAGTGCTTTTTGTGAATTAAAAATAGTTAAGGACGAGACAAAGCTCTGCAAAAGCAAATCTGAGGATCTCTCTAGGGAAGGAGCCCCAGAGGGAAGATGGGCTGCAAAGTGGCCAGAAGGGGAGGCCACAGGGTGGCCCCGTTAGAAAAAGTCTGAGTCTTTACTTCCAGCTCTCACCCTTCACCAGGCCCTTTACCCTGCCACGTTGCTGGTGTGTTCCCAAAGTCTTCTTTGTCCAGGAGGAAAGCTGCAATTGGTGGTGGCAGGCTCAGGGGGTTCCTTCTAAGCTGCTGCATCCTTCGTCAGAGATACTCAACTCACTAGGACATTTGCCCTGTGAAGGTGCCACCAGGGATGTTAAAGGAATAACTGACCTGGGGGGAAAGAAAATTTCCTCTGATTGAAATGAAATCATCACTGTATTAACCACAGAGTTTACACACATTCTCGTTTCCATTTTCACCCTCTGACATAATTTGACCAGTAAGGCACAAACTCTGCTGTCGTGTCAGGGTTAAGAGATGTCCTGACCCAGGGGAAAGAGCAGCAAAGGAAAGTCTGGTAAAGGGATTCTGCCTTTATGTAGGCTACTTAAGAATACGTGGTATTTATTGAGTACTTGCTATGTTCCGAGCACCATATGAAGGGCTTTGCATTTGCCCTGTCATTTAATCGCACAACTCTACGAGCTAAGCATCATTTCTGTGCCCATTCAGTGGATGAGAGGTAGATTGATCCAAGTCACACAGCCAGGAAGAGTGGAGGCACAGTTCTAACTCAGGCAGTTTGCCTCCAGAGTCACACTCTTACCTACCATTGTAAGTAATTTGGGCCTCAGTTTCCTCTTTTGTGAAACAAAGTCAGGGCTATAGAATTGAAACCTAGTACTAGTTATTAATTCTCTGCTATGTGAGTAGGAAAAAAATATTCCCAACAGGCATATAGTTTTGAGGGAAGAAAGAGCTAAACTATTTTTTAAAAAGTCAATGTGTTCCAGTTGACAGTATGGAAGGATTTGATTGCTACTAAAAGAATCAACCATCTAACAGATTAAAATGCTATGAGGAATTCAAATAGGCCTTATGATTGTGCCTTGCCAGGAATATGTTCAAGAATTGTGAGTTGCCATGAAAATATAAGAAGAAATATACCCTCGTTGCCAACAAATGAATATGCTGGGGTTGATATAACTGTGTCCAAGTAGGCAAGACTGAAAGATGCAGTAGGTAACATTTTAATCTAGATCATCTCTGAGTGAAGCAGTTTCATAATGTAAAAGATAAAATTGAAAAGCATACACAAAACAGTTAATCTCGTAAGATAAATGACTCAGAGGGATTTGATTACTGCTAGGGAGTAATTGGGTGCATGTAATTAATGGCTGAAGAATAGGAGGAAAGCAGGACATTATTTAAAGTTGAAGTTTGTACTCTAGGCAGAGGGGGTGTTGATAAGTCAGAATTCAGGGATGTGTGGACATTTTTCAGTGGAACCAACCCAGGGATGCCTTATAGGAAGGGTTTTGTTTTGTTTTGTTTTGTTTTTCTTTTTTGCTATGAGTGACAATAAATTCACTTAAAGACTGTTGGTGGGAATAAAACTGGTACAATCAGTTTGACTATTTTCTCTTCTGTTTTTCCTATTCTCTCTTGCACACATTCCAATCAGATTTTCTTAATCCTTCTTTAACAGTGCCTTAGCAATATTTGATACAGTGGTTCATTCTCTCCTTTTTAAACACCTTTCATTGTTGGCTTCTGGCACATACTCTCTTAGTTCTCTGAACTCACTACCTTCTCCTTTTAACTCTCCTCCAGTGATTCTTCCCCATCTCCCTGACCTTGCCCAAATAAAGAATAAGGGAAATAATCTCTAAGAGTTCTTAACAGAAGGGCGTGTGTGAGTGCATGTATCAACATTTTTAAATGCTAGGTGAGGAATCTCATAGGCAAAGTAGAGTTGGCAACTATTCTATATGGTTTTTCCAGCTGGGCAGAGAAGTTACAAGTACATTTTGGGAAGTGGTAATCACATATCTGAAGAGATGGGCCTAGTAAGAACACACTAATGCAATCTCAGGCCACTGAACTCAGTTCTCGGATCCATTTTCTTAATTTGTGCTCACTCCAAAAGTGATCTCATACAGCCACATAACTAGATATTATCTATCTATGCATAGATGATTCCAAAATTTATATCTCCAATCCATACATTTACCTAAATTCCAACATCCCATATCCATCTGCCTAATTGACTTAGAGAAACTTCACAACCTAATCATGTCCAAAATCAAACTTCTGATTTCCAAATGCCTCCCCTTACCCTTGCCACAAACTTTATCTTGCCAATAAAACATTCCAGTTCTCTGTCAAAAATCTTAAAGTCAGCCTTGATCCTGTCTTCACAATTGACTTCTGAACAACCATCACATCTTTTCATTTCTACCTTCCTAATAGATCCAGAATGTGGCCTAACTCTCACCACCTCTGATGCTGCCACCTTGGTCTGTGCCACCCTCTTAGTCTGTTCTGATCGCTACAACAAATTGCCATAGACTGGGTGGTTTATAAACACAAGTTTATTTCTCCTAGTTCTGGAGGCTGGGAATTCCAGGATCAAGGTCTCTGCAGATTCAGTGTCTGGGGAGGGCCTGCTCTTTGCTTGACGGATCGAACCTTCCTCTCTGAGTCCTCATGTGGAGGAAGAGGCAAACAGACTCTCTTGGGCTTCTTTTCTAAGGACACTAATCCTGTTCACGAGGGCTTCACTCTCAGGACCTAGTCATCTTGCAAAGGCCCCACCTCCTAATATTATTACATCGGGGGTTAGGTTTCAACCTATGAATTTTGGGGGAATGTAAACATTTGGACTCACCTAACATTTAAATTTGGCTGATACAGCAGCCACTATCATTTCTCCCCTAGATTACAATAGCCCCCTCTCTGTTCGTCCTGTTTCTTCATTGTAATCTATCCTTAATGTAACGGTCAGAGTCAGATCATATTTCTCTGCTCAGAAACCCCCAGTGATCTCCCTAGCTATTCATAGTAAAATAAAAATTTGTTTCTGTGATTTATAAGTTCTTGCATCACCTGGCCCTGTTTCAGCACTAAAATTCTGTCCTAACCTTTCTTTCTTGCTTACTCTGCTCTAGCTACGTTGGCTTCTTTGCTCTGTCTCAACACATCAGCCGTAGTCCCCCCTCAGAGCCTTTGCTTTCATCACTGCTTTTGCCTACAGTGATTATTTCCCCAGGTATTTTAAGGCTTGTCCCCATAGTTATTCATGGGTTATCTTAGTAGTGACTACCCTAAAAAAAAAAAAGAAACACCCCTGTTTCTCCAATTCATTTTCTCCTTAGTGTTACTATCTGACATGTTTCACATTTTATTGTGTATCAGTTGTGTGTCTGCCCCTATTAGAATGTAAATTCCATGTAAGCTCCAATTTTGCAATTCTGTGACCTCCCACATTGCTTAACCATTCTAAGAGTCAGTTTTCTCATCCATAAAATATCATCAAGACCACATAAAGATGTTGAGAGGATCGAATGATATGATACATATAAAACAGTTAGCATAATGTCTGGAATATTGTAAGCAATCAATACTTAATCATGGCTGCAGTTTACTCACATGGCAGAGACAGCTATATCCCAACAGCCTGTTGAAATTTACAAAGGGTCCTGGTGATGTAGGTAACTTGTTTTGTAAAATAATGACCAATTCTGGGAGGAAAACCATCTTAAATTCCATGTCCTCTTGGAGCTGGAACAATAGCTTCTTCCCTTAAATAAAATAGTGTGTTTGAAGATTCTAATAAGGAATGGATTACAGCCACATCTGTATTTGCTTTTGGACTAGAGCTAAGCTATAAGCTATAAGAAGTTGTACTGCCAAACCGCCTCCAACAGGCAGCTGGTTTGGGGAGCTCATTGTGTTTGAGGGAACAAAAAATTCCAATTTGAGGTCTGGCTTTTCAGGCCACAGACTTGTCACAGCTGACTCCTTCGATTGATTGCTAACACATTGCCTACCTTATTTAATTAAGTGAATGCATTCAGGTGCAATTGGCTAGAGCCTGAGAAGTTTGTATGGAAGGAGGCAGGTGATATATTTGGGGTTTTTTTCATTGTTTAAGTGATGAATGTTTCCATTTCCTTTGTTTCAGTCAACCTCTTTATTGTGTCACTCTGAATTGTCCCACTTAGAATTATTTTAGTTTATTTAATCATTTGCTCAGGCTGCATTCCCAGCAGGGTTGTAGCTCTTCCTTCTTTGCCCTGATCCCTGAAACATACATAAATAGCATATTGGCAACTCAGACCTTAGTACTCTTCCACTTCCCTGCGGCTTTAAACATTCACTGGAAGAAACATTTTCCTGTTAAGTCAGTGGCCTAAGGAAGTTTCTGGTGTCCTCTTTGTAATAAATTAATTCAAACTCAGTCAGCGTTTTTGGAATATCAATGCATGGATAAACAAGGAAGGATGGGGCTCCCAGGAGGCTCCCAGGGGTGCTGAGCAAGTGGCTGGTCTACCAGGTATTTCAAGCTGTTGTGCCTTTACTTTTTTGACCTCTTCTGTCTTTTTCCACTATTTCCATAAGATGTAATTCTGCCCATCATTCAAGGCTCAGAGTCAACACTTTTAATTTATTCTCTTTTAATAAACTTCTCTCAGTGCTCTGAGTTTCATACACCTTGTATACCTCTTTTATCATCATTATAATGAGGGTTTCTGTCACTTTTATGTCCTAGAGGACCCTTGGGGAAAGGGACCATGTCCAATTCATCTTTGCACAAAATTCCAAAACTGTGGAAATTCTTATTTATTCATGTATTTACTTTAAGTTGCTTGACCTCACTGGCTTCAGTTATGGGCTATCACGTTAAGAGGGGTTTTCTTCAGGCTGGGTTAACTGGATTCTCACAATGTAAGAAATAGCTACCACTGTTTTCATTTGCTTTTGGTTGCTGAGAAGGTGTAGAGCTGTTTGTGTCTTCCTCATTCTTCTTTGTTCTACTCTTTCCTTTACAGGGTTCCATGGATGAATAAAGAATCTTGTCACAGAACCACAAAGACCTGTCTTCTTGATTATCCTTTAGTTTCTAGTTGAGGATAATTTTATCTGGAGGTCAAGGAAGAACTGCCAACTCCTCAGGTCACATCCTTGAAGATGAAAGTACAGTAAAGAACCAACTTTAATGCCTAATATTTAAAAATATACTTAAACATTCCTATCATAAGATCTACTTTTAATCTAATTCTACACTGTTAATTTTTCTATAAAATTTCAATTTTTATTTGATTCTAAATTAATATTGTCCATCATACATGTAACAAAATAATTTACTGTTCAACAATTTCTAAGCTCATTGTAATGTAAAGTGACAAAAGATTACTGAAGAAGAGTGATGTTTCACTTATTTGGTAGGTTTTACAATATAACCGCTGTTATGCATTTGGAGAGATAAAGATGTTGAACAACTAAAATGTTCTGCTTAACATCATGCTTTCTGCCTTTCATGGTTAGGTCTTTGACAATTTTTATGTACTGTCATCCAGGGTTTCTGAGACATTGACAAAAGCATTTATTCTTGCTTTCTTTCTACTTGAATGGTATTTCAAGTATGTTGGCATGAAAAATATAGGAAAAGCATCACATGCTCTATGGATTTTATCTGATGTCAGAAACTACTATAGTGATAAAGTAAATACCACAAACAATTGTTTTGAGTCTATCTTCAGACAAATAACCTCCAAAAAGTACAGTAGACATTTCCTCTCAACCCTTTCTCTTCTTCAGAATATATTTTCTCTTTTACTATCTCCGTGGCATTTTCTACCCTTTCTTTATTTCTTTCTCTTTTCTGCATCATCAGATACACTCATGGTTAGTGTTCTCTGTTCTATTTTATTTTTTAAAATTGAAAACTCCTTAATTCCTTTCTCACTCCAATCTGGCATCAGTTTCAATATGTTCTCTTGTCATCAAATCACAGACTACAGGACTTCAGAAATCATTCAATTCAACCATGTTTTCATTACAAAAATCTTTCAACACCCTTGAGATTCATTCTGCTCTTCAGTCTCCTAATTCAAGAGACAAGGCTTTCTACCTATGGGCATCTCTTGTTTCTCAAAAGTTCTTCCCTATGTTGAGTCCAAATCTTTTTGTTTGTCACTTATATCCCAGTTTAGCCATCTGGAGCCACATGGAGCCAGTCTAATCGATCTTCCATAAAGCTTCGGATCTTTGCCATATCAAACCTTGGTTAAATCTTCTCCAGGTTTTAGATCCCTAGCGTCTCTAAATTGTCTTTATAACTTAGTTTTGAGATCCTTTATTAACTGGTCATCATTTTGCTAATATCCCTCTACATGGGGTTCAACATTCCAGGTGTTATTAAATATGTGCAAAGTCCCCTTCAGATTGATTCCTGTGATCTGAATTCTTTAACTTTCCTTTGGCCTAAAAGTGCATTATATTTTTCATTAATTGTGTGATGTTTTAACTCATAGAAAACTTTATGTTCATTGAAAATACCAGGTCCTTTTCTCAAGAATTATTTTTAGGTATGGCTTTCCTCATGATACTAAATTTGGGCATTTTAATTTTAGAATGGTTCTCCTCATGCCATTAAATTGGAGCAATTTAATTTTTGAAACAGATTTAAGGACTTTTTTTGTTAACTGAGATTCATCATTATAGCCTATTGAGGTCATTTTGAAATCATTTGTCATCCAGTAGCAATTTTCAGCCTTTTATTTTGAAACAGTTAACCAGGAAGATACACTCTTATCTATAAGTGCCTACTCTCTCATTTTAACACAACCTCTTAATTTTCCACTCAGAAAATTGAGATTCAAATGAATGAGAATGTTATTTGTTAATTTAAGTGACATATGAAGTCTCAAACTCTTTGTTTAAATAAGAAAATTGTTAGAGTTGATTTATCTTACTTTCTTTCATTTGTAGGAAGAAAGATGTGCCTAGGATCTTATTCTCACTCAATAATGACTATTTATAAGTGTGTATACTTTTCAGAAAATAAAACATCAACTGAAATGCTATTATTAGGAGAAAGCAATACACCATTGATTAATATAAGTAGGCTGGCTATCTTCATTGTTCCACCAGGTCCAGCTTTCGGCATTCTCTGCCCTAATCTGTATGCCCAGGGAGGCTTACCTAGATGAACTGCATCAAGGGTAGTTTGTCCTTTGGTTTCTGGTTAGGTTTAAGGGGCAGGGATCACCAGCCAGAGATTGGTGCTCCATAGGGATAAGAGTGAGGGCAGGGTGTTAATTCTTCTGGCTCCCTCTCTGTTGGGTTGCCAAAACCTGGTTTTGTCCCTCTACTGAAGATCACATCTTTCTCTTTCTCTCCCGGTTGCAGTAATAGCTCTCTCCCCAACCCCCCCAAGCTTCTCTCCATTACTTTCCCTGGGGCACTACTCTATCTCATTTGGATTTTTCTTAACCTTGCCCACACCTTTGTAAATAGTCTCTTCGTTAAATTTTCCTTCATTTTCCCCTTGATTGTTGCCACCCATTTCCTGCCTGCACCCTAATGGCACAGCAATCCATCAGAATTATAGATTTTTAGAGTTGAAGGTATCTTTCATGAGATACAGCTACTGCATGGGTTCTTCACAATTGGCATGACTCTACCAACAATTGTCATGAGATGATTCAGGTCTCCCAGTTTTTCTCTGTCCAAACTGTTGGAAACCTGTCAATCATCAACAAGACACAACTTCATTAGGCTTCCACTGGGTGTGTACTTGGTTGTGAATACTAATGAAAATATGAACACTGGAATCACCTTTTGGTAGTCAGCTGCAAGGTGCTCATCCAGCTAATCCTCAGGATGTGCTTTAATCAAAATGAAAAAAAAAATGCTTAGACTTGTATTGTAGACCTTTGGGAAAAGACAATTGACCTTAAAGGTTCACGGATGTGCAGTTAGAGAACACTGGCACTGCAAATAACATGTGAGCTCTCAAAACTTATCAGTGGTCAAATCTCAACATGCTCACCTCTTAACAGTGTGACATCAGGCAACTTGTTTCATGTTTCTGAATTTCAGTCTTCTTATCTGTAAAACTGAGATAATAGTAGTATCCACTTCATGGTTTAGTGTATTCAACAAGATTTTGCATTAAAAAATCTCAACACAGTCTGCCATTTTGAAAGCACTTAACAAATACTTACTAAAAACAAGAAAAATATTTCGATAGTAAGATGAGGTCAATTTCTCATTCACATGTCAAAACCAGACACTGGTGTTCAGTTTCCTCATTAATAAAAAGAGCTAGAGAAGGGGTGGAAATGGGGCTATGGGATTGGTTACCAAATTTTAAAAATAACGGCCCACTTAGAGGAGACGCAAGGTCCCACAACCCACCTTTCCCATTTGCTCCTAATCTTCAGTGGAAAAAGAACCTAGTGATTATAAAAAGATTTGGAGAGTCTAATGATTAAAGAACAAGTGGTCAATAATTTATTTAAAATGTGTAAAAATTATTCTCCAAATCTATTCATTTGATTTGGAGAATAATTCTAATGCAAGAAAAGCAACAATTGAAAACCATATCCTACCTAATACAGTATGATTTATGATGTGCTAACAACACTAGCCATCCCTAAAATTTTCAGAAATTTCAAAATCTGCATGTACAAACTTACCAAGCAGGTAGCACACGAATTATTCAATAGAGGACTCAGTAAATCCTAATAATGCTTTAATTTTAGCTTGCAAATATCTAATTTGTATATCAAAGCTTACTAAACTTATTACTAGTAAGTGTATGAATGTGCCCATCATTCTAGAGTAAGAACCAGAATTTTCAGCCAGTGCGCTGCTGATGTGGGCAGTTATTTTAGCATGTTAGTGGGATTTGAATTAAGCTTTGGGAAGCATTGCCCTGAGGCTGCTTTCTACACTGACACTCTATGAACTACTTAAGGTATTTTATTCCATTCTATATCCATCCAGAATAGCCTCCCTGTATTAATTTCCTGGGGCTGCCATAACAAAGTACTGCAAAGTAAAAAAAAAAAAAAAATATTGTCTTAACAATTCTGGGAACTAGAAGTCCAAAATCAAGTTGTCATCAGGGTTGGGTCCTTCTGGGGGCTGTGAGGGAGGACCTGATTCATGCCTCTCTCCTAGCTTCTGGTGGTTTGCCAGCAATCCTTGGCATTCCTTGGCCTGTAGATGCATTACTCCAATCCTCCCCCTTCACATGGTATTCTCCCTGTCTCTTCACATCATCTTCTCTCTGTGTATGTCTGTCCCTGTGTCCAACATTCTCCTTTTTATAATAAGGACCTCACAATATTGGATTAGTGCCTACCCTAAGGACCTCATCTGAACTTGATTACCATTGTAAAGACCCTATTTACAAATAATGTCACCATCTGAGGTACTGGGGATTAGGACTCCAATATGTCTTTTGGGGGATGTGATTTAACCAAAACACCCCCTTAAACACATACTTTTTAGGGAAAGAAGAACAGGTATTTTTGGTTCAGCATCTAACTTTCTCTAGACAACTTCCTTGACTACATATGTAAGCCAAGGGCTGAGCTGTAAAGATGGGGATAGTATACGGTCTCCCACTTAAAATTTAAGTCTGCCTCAGAATCATCTCCTGGACTTCAGGGTAGGTCACTATGTGAAGCAATGTTCCAGGGGTTCCCCAAAGATAAGATTCTCTTAGAGAGAAAGCTGCTGGTGCAGACTGTCCCTTTCTTTATGTGTTGGCCACATAGAGAGTGCATGAGGTGAACCTTCAAATACTGGGAGCTTAAATGGCCAGGGACCTTCTGCTGTGTTTGAGCCCATCACAGCATTCACCTCTGGCTTCCTGCAGGTGGCTCCCAGCCAGCCACTGATCTTGGCAGCAACACTGCAGCAGCCCCATTCCTGGGGGTTCACAGACCTCTTCTCCTGGCTGGATTTTAGCTTAGTACTCCCTGATGGCCTTGATGAACCTCCCTTAGATGCATGATGGTTTAGGATACTTCCACCCAATTTCCTTCCCTCTTTCTCCTTCACTCAGGGCCAAACTTGCATCATAGTTTGATACTTTTGTCAGCTTCTTCTGGCTCCTTTCCATTGTCTCCCAAGGCATTCCCCCTAATAAAAATCCTTTCATGTATAATCCTATCTTGGCACCTGCTTCTAGGAGGACCTGGCTTAACACACCACAATTCCAGGAAGCAGAGCTTTTGTCTCTGTTGACCATGACCTTGAAGACTTGTTCCTTTTTATTTCTCCCCTTTCTATCTACATTTATGAAAACAATATACAACTATCACAGTGGACAGTCTTGAAATAGTGTTAAGAGCCAATCAAACTCCAAGTGTATATATATTTTCTTATTTGATCTAAATTTTTCTTTGAGCTTATTCTGACTTTATTATTATATATAGACTATAATTTGAACTTTTAAAATCACATAAATGTATCAGAAATATATACATATATACACACATATATATGTGTTTGTATATATCTATCTATGCTATCTATATCTGACTAGACATGTATGCATATATACACACATACACACCACTTTTGGTTGAATTGTTAAATTTTGCCCCAAAATAGCTTTTAAATAAAGCTTTATAACAGCTAAAAGATGTTTTTGTTTAATTGTGTAATCACTATCAAAGGCAATTTAATGTATTTTAAAATCATAATTTTTAAGCATTCTATTACCAGATGCTGAATTAACCTGGATAACAATGTAAAAATATAACAAATTATTCAAAATTTATTTAAAAAGTGATAATGAAAAACAAACCCTACACCTCCAATAAAAATGAATAAAAACACAGCAAAAGCTTGCTCTCTGTTGTACCTTGCAAGGGTAATGAAGTCTGGTCTTATTTTTCTGAATTCAGTTCTTTAATTAATTTACCCTAATGGTTTTCTGGAACACTTTTCTGCTTTTTTACTTCAATCCAATTTAGATTCTGCTGTCAGTCTTTACAGTGATATTGTCCTGAATTTGTTTGAGTTGTGTTGGTCACAGCTGTTATCAATATGATCCCATCTGCTTTCTAGCTTTTAAAGACTTTTCTCAATTTCTGTGTTGCTGTCTTGTTATGCTTTATATCTATATAATCTGTAGCTATATCTACCTATGCCATCTATATCTGAATAGATACATACACGTATTTGCATATATGTACCTTTTCTCTCACTTTAGGGGATTCGATGCAGAAAAGAACATTGGAGGAGGTGCTCAGTCTACAATCTTGATTTACTCTTGACAGTATTTTTTCATTTGAGGACACTGAGGAATATAGAATATGCTAGATTTTTTGTTGACAATTTATCAACATCTCCCAGCCCCCTTCTCCTCTCTTCCTTGTATTTTAGGAACTGAAATCCTGGACACTATATTCCCCAGAATTTCTACCAGCAAGTTACTATGTTATATTCTGACAACAAAGGCACTTACAGGATGAGAATAAGACACTGTTACTCCTCCCAAAGCCTTGGCATGGGCACATGGGCTGCAGAGAAAACAAGAGGTAAGCTTTGATGAGTGACATCCTTGTATCAAGCTATGCTCTGAATTGGCAGTTTCCTGTAATTTCCATTCTTCCTGATTTTTTAAATAATAGCAATGACTGATCCTTGCTTTATCAGTCATTCCAGTGGTTTGGAAACTCTAATCTCTGTATTACATCCATTTATATTTGAAATATCTCAAGCACTCTCTGTTTTCCTGATCAATTCCTGACTGATACATAGAATTTCAACAACTATTGAAGATCTCACAGTTAATTAGGATTTGAACCTGAATTTGTCCAACTTTTGGCCATGTGTATTGGTGAATTTTATATCTTTTTTTTCTGATCATTCTAGAATGCTTTACATTCCTTAATGGTGAATAGTATGTTTGGAGTTGTATACATGGTGAGATTATACACACGCACACACACACACTTCATATCACTTTGAGTTTCTTTAGGCTGACTTAGAGAAGTCTAGTGTAAATTAAAGTATATAGCTACAAGGGAGCAAGAACGAGAATTATTCGAAGATTTGAATGACCTCTTTTGTTATTTTTCATAACCATGGGTTAAAGAGGGAAAATAGTGGAGACTAGCAAGATGGGAAATAAGAAATTTATTGTGATTTGGGGTGATATGATTATCAATCCAGTTATAGTCATCTATCCCCCACATTTGAATGTATAAGTAAGCATTTTTGAAATATTTGATTCTAGTCATTGTCAATATTTATTATATATTGTATTAGCCAGAAGGGACTGATTTATATCAAGTCTTTAGTTTGACTCAGGAAGAATAAATAACAAATCACATTGTTGTTACTACCAGTAAAAAATTGCCATCATTTTATAAAAGCTAACAATTAAATTTAGAAACATGCTTATTTGTACATGCTATTGTTGACATTTCAGAAGGAGTTGATTTTATTACACTTTCTTGTAAATAACTAGTTCTTCAACAGTGTATTACTTTTCTATTATATTAATCAGTGTTTTTTAAAAATTCTTTGAAAGGAAAGAAAGTTGGGTTAACAATGAAACAATTGATTTAATTGCAAAATAAATGCCCTACAGTATTGCTCTGAAAATTCATGACCAGGCAAAATATGAAGTATAAAGGAAGGAAAATAGAGAAGTATTTTTGTTGCTATGGGGACAGGATTTGTAGATGACCTTAAAAAGAGAATTAATATCCTTGGACATTTCTTTCATGCAGCTTCACTCTCAATTTGTAAATGGCCAAATGTTATATGTTGGAAAAAAATAGCTGATTGAAAATGGTTATTCTTCTGTTTATAACAGCTTTCATGATACATCATGAAATACACATGTGATACAATCTATACCCAAAATAAGCCAACTAATATAAATTGTGTGTGTGTTTTACATTTTTAAAATTGTTCAAGTAAATTGTATTTTTGATTTCCTATAGCGATGGGCCAGGTTTTCAGCTTGGTCTTCTATGTACACCCCCAACCCCCACCACCATACACATATCACACATACCACAAAGAAAAATTGCTAGAGAATTTTTTAAATATTAAAATTAAAAAACTAATAAAATAGCAAAGAATTATCTGGTTAATTTGCATTTCTCTGATGACTAATGATGTTGAGCATTTTTTCATATACCTGTTGGCCATTTGTAAGTCTTCTTTTGAGCAATGTCTATTCAGATCCTTTGCCCATTTTTAATCAGATTTTTTAATTTTTTTTTCCTGTTGAGTTGTTGGAGGTCCCTATATATTCTAGTTATTCATCCTTTGTCAGATGGGAAGTTTACATGTATTTTCTCCGATTCTGTGGGTTGTCTCTTCCCTTCATTGATTGTTTCCTTTGCCGTGCAGAAGCTTTTTAGCTTGATGTGATCCCATTTGTCCAATTTGGCTTTAAACCGAAGGAATAGTGAAAACCCAGAAAGGTAAACTGACTATCAGTTGTTCTTGCCTGGAGGGGATTTGTCAGCTTGAATTTGATGTAGGCGGCCCCAAAGGGTTAAGGGAATAAATATCAAATTCTAGAACCCAGATATGTAGCCTAACAGAAGACTTTCCTTAGTTTAAGGTAGGGCCCCCAAATAGCCAAATATGCAGAGTAAGAGTGACTTGGAAGTAAGTCTGGCTTCAATTCACCTCCAAGACTTGCCGTGCAATTGAGCAAAGGAAGGGGATTTTTTTCTATGCCTAGTTTGTTGAGAGGTTTTATCATGAAGGGATGTTGAATTTTATGAAATGCTTTTTTTGCATCTATTGAAGTGATCATATGGTTTTTGTCTTCATTCTGTTGATGTGATGTATCATGTTTATTGATTTTTATATATTGAATCATCCTTGTATCCCTGGGATAAATCCCATTTGATCATGGTGTATTATTTTATTTTACGTACTATTAGATTCAGTTTGCTAGTATTTTGTTGAGAATTTTTGCAATTATGTTCATATTGGTCTGTAGTTTTCTTTCTTTTTTGCAGCCTTGTCTGGTTTTAATATCAGGGCAATGCTGGTCCTGAACAATGAGTTAGGGAGAATTCCCTCCCCCTCAATTTTTGGAATAGTTTGAGGAGAATTGGTGTTAGCACTTTGAAAGTTTTGTGCATCCTTCAGGTCCTGGACTTCTCTTTGTTGGGAGACTTTTTATTACTGATTCAATCTCATTACTCATTACTGGTCTGTTCAGGTTTTATATTTATTTTTGGATCAATCTTGGTAGGTTATATATGTCCAGGAATTTGTCCATTTTTTTTTTTTAGGTTTTTTAGTTTGTTGGTGTATAGTCATTTTTAATAGTCTCCAATGATCTTTTCTATTTCTGTGGTAGCAGCTATAATGTCTCCTTTTTCATTTCTGATTTTGTTTATTTGTGTCTTTTTCTCTCTTGGTTAGTATAGCAAGTGGTTTAATCTTTGCAAAAAACTAACTTCTGTTTTGTTGATCCTTTGAACAATTTTTTGTCTCTATTTTATTTAGTTTTGCTCTGATCTTTATTATTTCTTTCCTTCTACTAATTTTGGGTTGGGTTTGTTTTTGCTTCTCTATTTCCTTGAGGTGCGTTGTCAGATTGCTTATTTAAAATCTTTCCACTTTTTTGATGTATACATTTTTGCTATAAATTTCCCTCTTAGCACTGCTTTTGCTCTATCTCAGAGGTATGTTGTGTTTTGATTTTTGTTTGTTTCAAGAATTTTTTTTGATTTCCTCCTTATTTTTTTTCCCTGACCTGGTGGTTATTCAGGAGTATATTGTTTAATTTCCATGTATTTGTACAGTTCCCCAAATTCCTCTTGTTATTAATTTCTAGTTTTATTCCATTGTAGTCTTGATATGATTTTGATTTTTAAAACTTTATTGAGATTTATTTTCTGTCCTAACATACTATCCTGGAGAATGTTCTGTGTGCTGATGAGAAGAATGTGTAATTTGTAGCTGTTGGAAGAAATGTTCTGTAAGTGTCTGTTAGGTCCATTCGGTCTAATACACAGTTTAGATCCATTTCTTTTTAAAATTTTTTGTCCAGATGATCTGTCTAATGCTGACAGTGAGGTGTTGAATTTTCCAACAATTATTTTGTTGTGGTCTATCTCTCCCTTTAATGCTAATACTATTTGCTTCACATATGTGGATGCTTGTGTTTGGTGTATATGTGTTTAGAATTGTTACATGCTCTTCTGAATTGATCCCTTTTACATTATGTAATGACCTGCTTTGTTTCTTTTTACTGTATTTGACTTAATGTCTGTTTTATCTGATGTAAGTATAGCTACTCCTGCTTGCTCTTGGTTGCTATCTACATGGAGTAACTGTTTCCATCTTTTTACTTTGAGTGTATATGTGTCTTTACAGGTGAGATGAGTTTCATGTAGGTAGCATCAGTGGGTCATGCGTTTTTATTCATTCGGCCAGTCTATATCTTTTAAGTGTAAAGTTTAATCCACTTACATTGAAGGTTATTATTGATGTGTGAGGGCTTATTCCTGTCATTTTATTGAGTTATAGTTGTTTGGTTTATCCTTTGTTTCTTTCTCTCTTATTTTTCATCATTGTGGCTTGGTGGTATTCTGTAATGGTAATATTTGAGTTTTTTCTCCTCCTCATGTGTGTGTTTACTCTACCAGTGGTTTATATATTTTCATGTGATTTCATGTTGGTAGTAATCATTCTTTTACTTCCAGGTATAGGACTCCCTTAAATATTTCTTGTAGGGCCAGTTTAGTGGTGATGAATTCCCTCAGCTTTTAATTATCTGGCAAAGACTTTATTTCTCCTTCATTTATGAAGGATAACTTTGCTATGTGTAGTATCCTTGGCTGACAGGTTTTTTTTTTTCAGTACTTAGAATATATCATTGCATTCTTTCTTGGCCTGTGAGGTTTCTGCTGAAAAATCCACTGTTAGTCTGATGGAGATTACTTTCTAAGTGATCAGACACATTTCTCTTACTGTTTTTAGAATTTTCTCTTTGTATTTGACTTTTGACAGTTACAGTTTTACTAGAATGTGCTATGAAGAATTTTCTGATTGTATCTATTTAGGGATCTTTGAGCCTCCTGTATCTGGATGTTTAAATTTCTTGCTAGACTTGGAAGTTTTCTTCTCTTATTTTGTTAAATAGGTTTTCTAACAGTTTTGTTTTCTCTTTGCCTTCTGGGACACCAAAAGTTTGAATATTTGGTCACTTTATGGTGTCCCATGTGTCACATAAGCTTCGCTTATTCCTTTTTCTTTATTTTTGTCTAACTGGGTTATTTCAAAAGACCTGTCAACTTCTCAGATTCTTTCTTATGCTTGATCTAGCCTATTGTTGAAGCTTTCCAATGTATATTGTGTTTCACTCAATGTATTATTCAGTTACAAAATTTCTTTTTGGTTCATTTTCATGGTATCTATACCTTTTATAAATTTCTCTTTTATAGCCTTCTTTTTTTCTGATTTCTTTGTATTGTTTTTCTGTATTCTCTTGTAGCTCACTGAGCTTCCTTAGTATCAATATTTTAAATTTTCTTTCTGGGATTTCATAAATTTCTTTTTGATTGGGATTGATTGCTGGAGAATTATTGTGTTCCTTTGGAGGCATCGTATTTCTTTGCTTGTTCATTTTTCCTCTGTCCTTATGTTGATATCTGTGCATCTGGATAACAGTCACTTCTTCTAATTTTTTTAATTTCCTTTTGTAGGGGAAGATGTTTTTCTAAAGATGTATCTATGGTGTTGGTTAGGTAGGACACTTTGGCTTTGATTCTGGGTGTGTGCAGTAGTGTAGCCTCTGTGTGATTATTTCAGCTGTAAACAGTGTCAGTGTTATTTGTGATTTCCTCAATGGCTTAGGTGTGGTTGTCAATAGAGGCTGTGGTGAAGTTTTGCCAGGGACTGGGCCAGTCTTTGAGCCCTGGCAGTGGCAGTGGTGGGCTGAATGTGCCTGTCCTTGGACCCTAGGGTGGTGTACACTGGCACCAGTGTTATCTGTTCCAGGTAGGCTGGTTCTTGGGCCTCCAAGTGGCTTGCTTGGGTATTAAGGATGGCAGCAGTGGGCTGGGCAGTGGGTGGGTTCACTAACCCCTGGGCAGCAGGAGTGACATGGGCAATGGTAGTAGCAGTACTGGGACAACCCTCTGGAACCCAAGCTGTCTGCACTGGTATTGGTGGTGGCTGTGACAGACAGGCTAAGCAGGCCAGTCAGTCCCTAGGCTCACAGGTATCCTGTTGGGGCATGTGCTTCACTCAGGTTTGACCCCTCAGCAGTCCGCTGTGGTGGAAGTTGCAGGCAGTGGTATTTGTCTTCAGGAATTGTGAAAATGTGTGGCTGCCCCTCTACTGGGGGAAGCAGGGTCACTGCCAGTGGTTGTGGGTATAGAAGGCAGGAAATGTTAACAGAGTCCCCAGGATGTGGAGATGCAGAGGCTGTTGGACCCCAGGACGGTATGCATTTTGATGGGGGCTGGGCTCTCAAAAGGGTGCTGTGCTGTAACTGTTTAGGACTCAGGGGTTTGGGGCACCCAACATGGGCTTCCTCTCTGGGGCAATGCCATCGTGCATTCTCCAGGCAGCTCCCTATGTTAGTCTCAAGGCCTGTGAGAGTCAAGGAGGGGGCCCTCCCATAGCTAGGATCGTAGGAGTCCACAGCAGGGATGTGGACCACTGAGGGTCTCTCGCTTACCCTGTCTCTGCATTAGGGAGCCTCTCTAGACTCCTAGCCTATCCTAGCTAACCAGACTGCCTCATTTCCCTGTACTTTCTTGCTTTTAGTGCTACCCATCACTTCATTGCTGAATTTCAGTGTTCTTTCTTAGATGATCTATTTGAACTGTGATTATCTGCTTGCTATTCTGCTTTCTTTCCATGGAAGAGGTGAGTACCAGATGCATCTAGTCAGCCATCTTGAAGCCCCTACAAAGGAGTGTTTAAAAAATACATTGTATTCAGCATTTTTAGGTTTTTTTTCAGCAAGAGATCAATTTGATAATCTATCCCACTACTTCTCTGAAATGAGACTTCTTACTCTGCATTTTCATTATAATTCTAACAAAGAAATTTCCTTTTTTACACCTGACTGAACTTATTTCAAATCTTTAATTCTATTCAATTTAGTCTCAGAATCTTAATCCATTAAAAAACACAAAAGTCTATTCTTAATAAGGGAGGTTCTGTTTAATTTTTTGAAAAGGTTTTTTTTTTTTTTTGCTCATATTTGACAGATTTATCTAGAGTCTTGCTATTGAAAACTCCATCACAATGTTTCTATGGGTTAACACAGGAATCCACATATTTCTCTTTAGCTAGATTATCATTCTGTCAAAATATTTCTTTCATTTCAAACAAAGCAATTTTTCATCAGTAGATGGCAACAGAAATAGTTGTCAGTTTACAGTATAGTGTGTGGTAAGGAAGAGAGCTAATTTCTTTTATTAAGGGAGAAAGAAGTTGGGATACATGTTATCCTCCCCTAACCATCAGATTTTCTCTTTTATTTAAACAGCAAACCAACTACCTTTGGATCAAGTAATCAGGACACATTTCCATACATATTTATATACTCCCATGTAAATTTATATTGAGTATGGTTTTAGTTTGCTGTTTATGAAGCCATCCTAGAGGACTATTTCTGAATTATGAAAGTGCACAGTTCTAGGAGTCCAGATTTTAGTTCCAGCTCCGTCACTAGTTATCACTCTCTGAGACTTAATGTTTTCATCCAGAAAAGAAAGGTACACACCTAAGTTGGCCAGGTCAGGATCAGCAGGTTTGTTAAATATCACTTAACTGCATCTTGGATTTCATGAATTGGAATCCCTGAGGGTGATCCCTGGGGGAAGAAAAAAAATACACACATGCACACATACACACACAAACACACACACACACACACACACATATATACACACATACATACACAGTATATATACATTTCTATACTTTTATGAAGTCCTTTTAGGTCCAAGGGTTATCTCATGTGTTCTTTACCTTAATTCTCACAACAACCTGGAAGTTGAGTATAAATATCCTCATTTCACTGATAAGGAATTTGAGTCTCAGAGAAGTTAAGTGACTTGTGCAAGGACACACATCTAGGAAGAAGAGGAAGGACTCAGAGCTATTTTCTGTTTCTAGGTTCAGCCCTCTTCCCACTACAACAAAAGTATATACTATATATTAAGCTGTTGGCATATTAGGAAAGACTACAGTGCAGGAAGAAAATATATTGCAAAATAATTACTTGTAAAATTATCAAAATAATGTTTTAAACACATTGGGGTAGAACAAGATACTTTCCTAAAGCAAATATTATCATTCATCTATTAATTTTACTTATCAGCTATGAAGCAAAATAACTTCTACAAATCATAATACTGTAAAAGCCATTTTTTAAAACCACAAATGTGTTCATGACATTACATATCTTGTAATGTTATGAACATTGCTTATAATATACCTATTGGCTACTTAATGTAATTCAAACTTTTAATCTTAATAATTGGAGTCAATTTTGGTATGACCCTGCCTAACTCCCAGCCTCATTTCCACTCATATAAATTGCTGTAGGCATACTGAGTATCTTATATCCTCTTATTAATAAAATTCCTATGCTGTTTTAGGCCTCTGTCCCTTCTGCTTAAAATCTTCTCCCTGAACATCCCTCCACACCTTCCTCCCACTGCCCCCCTTTTCCTGTCCAGTGAACTTCTGTCCTTAATTTAAAGCTGCTTAAAGGCCACCTTAGCTATGAGACCTTCCCCGACCATGTAGTCACAATTTCTTAAACCTCAATTCTCCGATGGTACCATGTTTCTACTTCAATTAACCTTTATCTCACTGTATTAAAATTGTTTCCTTACGTGTTTGAATTCCCCACTGGACAATAAGTTCTCTGAGAGTAGACTGTCTTATTAATCTCTGTATATCCACTGCATGGCACTGCATGAATGCTTAAATAAATAAATTAACTAAAAATACCAAACTTGTACACATGAGCCAGTTCTTTTCCATGATTATAGCTTCGAAAGTTTGAATCTCTTCCATCTATGCCACTGCTCCCGCCCACACCTGCAGCTGCAGAAGGGACGCAGGTTACCCTCTACCCTACTCTCAACATAGGTGTAGCAAGGCTCCAGAGATTTTCCCCAGAAACAAATTGTCAAGTCTGCTATTTTGGAGAGTGATGTAAGTCAGATTCAAAAAAGAGTTTGCACCTATTTAGGAGATAGAGGACACTATACTGTATTAAGGAAAGCATGCTGTGCCTAGATTCCTCTACAGAGGCAGTCTGGTTGTAAGTGAGCGAATAAGATGCTGTGGGGAGGCACAAACTGTCAGCATGAAATACTGAGAAGAGTAGGAGAAGGCTTTGGTCAATGAGGGCCCAGCACTACTCAGGGGGAAGAGGCTGGATTTCCTCACTACAGCTGGTCTCATAAGCAGGGCACCCTTCTGTTTCAAGATCATCTCCACAGATCATCCAATCCCCTTTGCTTGATTCAGTATTTCTAAGAAACTCTTTAAAATGTATTCATTTTTCTAAATAGGCTTCCCTCTGGGGACGTCCACTGACTGCATACAGGAGGATTAAATGAGATTATTGATGAGAAAGCCTTAAGCTCAATGTTTGACATGTAGCATGCTCAAAACAAATGGTAGCTGAATCTGAATCACTGTAAATTAGCCAACTGATTCTCTGGTTGGCAAATCAGACTTGGGTGAACCTGAGCATGACTTTAATGAGCCAACCTGCAGGCTCTGGAATGTAAGAAGTTATAAGATCTTGGCCTACAGGGAGCAAACCTTGCAGCTCAGCCTCGCACAGCCTGCCCTGACATGACAATGCCAGGCACCATAACAAGGACCAAAGGTAGCTCTGCACACTGCCCTTTAGCTCATAGCAGGACCTCTGTGGGAGACTCCCGGAGTATTGGGAAAACTGTTTTCCTGCCCTCTGCTTTTGTCTGATCATAATCTTTTTCTCATCCTCAAAGTGAGAGTGGGAGCATGTGCTCTGAATGAGGACACTTATGGCAACAGAAGTGAGGGGTCAAGGAATAAAACACTAAATCACAAGGGCTCAAAGGAGTTAGCAGGGAATTGCCCAATCTAATACTGAAAACTCTCCCACAGTTAATAACATATGCAAGACTTGCACTAGTAGATGTATAGCCCATACTTGGATTATTCTGGGTGTTTATGTCCATGGAATGTTTTGGTGTGGCCATATTTCCATTTTTCAATAATGTGGAAGATTTTGAAGTTTGATTGAATACTGTTACCCCAAATTTACCTTAAAACGCTTAAGAAACTTGACCAGGATTGGTGGCTCATGCCTGTAATCCCAACTACTTGGAAGGCTGAGGCAGAAGGATAGCTTGAGGCCAGGAGTTTGAGATCAGCTTGGGCAACATAATGAAATGCCTCTGTCTCTAAAAAAGAGAGAGAGAGAGAGAGAGAGAGAGAGAGAGAGAGAGAGAGAGAGAGAGAGAGAGAGAGAGAGATAGGAGAGAGAGAACTTAAGAAACAAGGAATGGTATATTAGTCATGTGTATCCTAAATACCTCCAGGTTCTCCAGCCTTCTGAAGGCATTGTCTTGTTTGATATTCACAAGAAATAATTCAAGCTTCCAATGGAAATAACCAGAAGTCCAACACTCAATATTTCTGCAGTTTCACAAGAAGAGGGGCTAATGCTAACTTAAAGTTGCCTGTACGTTCCTACTTTGTGTCAGTCATTGAGAACTTCTCACCACCACTTCATGGATGTTGCTGGCTTCAACTCTGTCTTGTCCCTTCTTTCTTAAATGGAAGTTGTCTCCTCTCCTTTGTTATCCAAAGCAGTATTGCATTAATTCAATGCTAGTGTGGCGATAGCATTGGGGATAGACTGTTCTGAAGATTTGGGGGTAATGGAGGGCATTTCTGCTCAGATCCATAAATTCTAAAAATTAAATGCCAGTCATCACTGTTCTAACAGTTTCTTGCCTCCCTAGTGTTACCAATTAGCTCTTTTCTTAGCACCTGTCTGTTGTTTTGTTGCTGGAAACTACTGCTCCGTCTTCACCTCTCTTCCTTGAATTCTTGGCCTCCAATTTCTTATTTTTCAGCCAGCTTGCCACACCTGCACATCTCTATCTCTCTTTTTAATCTATGTATCTTCTATCTATCTATCTAATCTATCTTCTATATACCTCTCTATATAACAGGATATCAACTATAGATTTTCCTTCCATCTGGAAGTTCTAGGAGGGCTTCCTACATTGACAACAGTAGCTGCCAGATCATCTGAACAGGGCTTGCTAAGACTGTGGGCAACCAGAGGAGTGTGTAGGAGTGCAGAACAGAAGGTTGTTTGACTTCACATGTACTGAGGGATGCTTCAGGAAACTACTAGTAATCCTGGCCTGGGCTCACTGGTATTTAAGAACCCAATTTATACCTAAAAATTATAAAGGAAAGAACCTAAATTGAACGGTTTGTGGCAAGAGAGCAAAGACACAGGACTGCATTCAGAATGGCTTGTTCTCCTAGACGTGGGCCAGACGTAAAGTAATGTAGGAGCTGAACTTGGGCCATTTTGAAAGACTCTGCCCTAAAGGGTCATCTGAGAGGGTATGGTGCTCCCAGAAAAGGAAGTTTGTATGGGGTGGGCCACTGGATGCTGGGGCTAAAGGAAGACTCATGAGCAACTGGCTGGAGGTGGCCTCTCCTATGACAAGGGAACAACAGGCAAGAGATCCACAGTAGCAGGGGTTTCTGAAGACCTTATATAAGTGCTGCATGACAGACAGAGAAAGGAAGAAAGAGAGAGAGGAAGGGAGGGGGAGGGAGGGAGGAAGGAAAAAGGGGGTGCTCTCCCAGCGGCCACCAATGTCAGGGAAACCATGCTAGTCAAGTAAAACCCTCTGCCCCATATCTCTCCTCTCATCTCCTGTCAAACTCAGGAAAAAACCAGAGGCAGGCTAGAGAGTAGAAAAGGAGGAGAACAAGAGCAAAGCTGAGAATCTGGTAAAGCTCCCTTCTCTACTGCACAGCTCCAACCCTAAATCGGGCCCAAGATGCAAGATGATAGGGAAGAAAGCTTGACTTGTACAGGAAAATAAGGCTTTGATATTAGTCTGGCCTAAACTGGACATTTTGCATTCACTTATATATGGCAGTGATGGGTAAGGCTATTTTATGCTTTTGAGATTTCATCCAGAGGCAAGAAAATGATTGATAACTTATTGGAAGGCAGTGACATAGAACAATGGAAAAAGCTAATTCATTTTTTCACCCTACTGAGTACAGACCATTCAATAAAGCGGTTTATCTGTCTTTGTCTCTACCTCTGTCTCTACCTCTTTCCTTCTGTCTCTCCCCTCTCTCACTCTCTCTACACACACACACACACACACACACACACAGAGACAGAGACAGAGAGAACACACTGTTATGTTTGTGTGAAATTTAGCTTTCTTTCTCTTAACTTCTCCCTCCTAGAAAACCACAGGGCTTTCTCTTTCATAACCAAATGTCATGTATTTATTTTTTTATCTTGGTTTTTAAATAAATAGCACATCCCCTCCTCATATGAATTTTAATTGAATTCTGCTGCTGCCCTGGCACATGAGTTGCCTCAGTTGTCTTCCTCCGCTGACTACAGAGCCCTTTGTCCCTCCCTGCTGTACGTGTATTAAATACTGGATATGTGGACATGGACACTGGATTTCCTGGAAACATTTCTTCATGACCGTTGATATAAATCTTTATAAAATTTTGCCATATGTTCTGATGCAGGCCTCAGAGTGTCTGCTAACCTGAGACCCCTTAAACAGAGATGAATTCCATTCTTACCATGGCTGAACACTCAACACAGCTTCAGAAAGTTATGTCCAATCCCTTTCTTTCACTCACGACATATACCAAATCCCAAAGGTTGGCAGAAACCCTCTAAGGTAAAGTCCATCAGTAGCATAGCATTGCTACTCGCTTTGCCTGTGTCCTTGGAACTTGTGCCAGGATGTCATAGTTCCTACTTTGAAAAACGTGTGGACCATCAATCCTTGCAGACTACTCAGCTGGTCTCATCTATCTCTAAGCCAGAGAATCCTTTCTGAGCCTGCGGGGAACAGAAGCACCATCTTTTTTACTTATCCTGTATTTCCTGTAATGGTCAATTTCCTTCCTGGTTTATTTCTTCCAATTAGTGCTCTGTGGGTCTTTCAGTTAACATAGGCCTCAAAATCGTGTTATTCTTTTTAGTGCATTCTTGTATTTTAGCCTTTTATATATTCATGTCAGTGTGTAATTGGCTGCAGAGTGAATGCAGACATTTTAATAGAAAGTGTCTCCCTTTATTGTGGCAGAAGAGGCTCATTGATAGCAAATATTTGGTTTAAAAGAAAGGTTGCAAATGGGCAGGCTTTTTTTGTTTTACCAGCACAGTAATTAGGAATGGTTTGTAAAAATTTTGAATGCCTTAGAATGCTATTCACTCGCTAATTAACCTCTGTTTCCACCACTCCTTGGGCTGTTTCACTCGTTCATATTATGTGCCTGTCTTCTGTATGCATTTGTGTTTGTAAATTCTAAAGTCTTTATTGACAAATATGTCTGTGTTAGACAGAATAATGGTCCCCCAAAGATGTTTATGTCCTAATCCCCAGGACCTGTGAACATATCAAATTACCTGGCACAAGGGAGTTTGCAGATGTGATTATGTAAAGGGTTGTGAGATGAGGATTTTGTCCTGGATTATCCAGGTGGGTCCAAGCACAAGGGTCCTTATAAAAGGGAGGCCAGAGGGTCTAAGTCAGAAAGAGGAGATGTAACCACAAAAGCAGAAGTTGAAAGGACGTGCTCTGAAGATGGAGGAAGGAGCTACAGGTCAAGGAATACAGG
>RJWJ010022139.1:0-27146 GCA_004363605.1 Indri indri | reverse complement strand
TTTTCCATCTTCAAAAAACATGTGTTTCAAACCTATAAAACCCACAGAGCCATTTAGCTGAAGCCAAGCTTACCAGGCATGATGGTATAAACTTCTCAAATCTTCAAGATATTTTAGTCAAAGTGTAACATACTTAAATTGCAACTAAAACATTTTGACACTATTTATTAGAAAATCCTGTTTCCTGATAGTAATATCTAAAGAATTCTGTTGCTGCCACCATCAGATTTAAACAACAGTGCTTCTGTGGTTTTAGATGAAACTGCTTTGACATCTCTTTTCTGATTTGAAAAAACCAAGGAAAACTACAGCTCTCTTTAGCTTTTCAGGTAGTTTTCACATAGTCTATGCTACCCTTCTCTACATAAGCTTTTATTGATACCAACATAAGTGTACAGTACTTTCCTTATAGAAGATTTGCTACTATAAAATTACTGCCTCAAGAAAGTGCAGCAAGCATTTAGCATAAATAGTAATCCTTCTATATCAGAGTGAGTCATCCAAACCATAGGAACATGAGGTTGGCTATTAGCTCATGCTGGGGTGTGTTCTACCAATATCCTGTCTGTTCTCCACAGTAGGCCAGAGTGGGGATCTGGGGCTGTTTCCCAAAGTGTACCCACAGGTTGGATCTGAGTTTTGCCACTGTAAATGTTAAAGAAGAGTAGGAAGAGAAAAGGACAGTCCCTCCCCAGATTTCAACATTTTGCACTTCTACTACTCTTGATAAGACAAGAGTGCAATCTATAATTATTTTAAAGTGAATTTTTCTTCCATACACCACTCATCATCTTTTCCTTGAATAAGAAAGTACATCATTCTAGCAAGGATATCGTTTGTGCCTTGAGGCTAGGAATTATAGGATAGGTCCATTTAAAATATGGTATTCTTCAGTTTGGTGCTTTATTTTTCTAAAGACAGCAATACCAAGCAGTCTTCCTTGAAGAAAACAAAGGGAACCTATTGCTTCAACAATCAAGAATATTTCCCTATTTTGATATGGGAGTATGATCAAGTATGCTTTGGGGTTTTCTGTATTTAGAAAATCCTGAATTCTGAATTGTTGGCCAAGTTTTAGGCAGGTAAGAATCAATGTAGGCTGTAAGTTCTCTAAGTTTACAAAAAAAATACACTTCCGTTGCTGATCGCTAAATCCTCAAAATAACCCAGAGGGGACTAATGATTCATTAAAGTAAATTGATGGTTTGCTACTAATTCCTATCCCATACACCTAATACAAAAGAAGTGTTGGTAATGGATAAATAACATATCCTGGGCAGATGAACTTAACCTAGTAGATAAAAGTCTGCTTTGGTCACAGTTGCCTGTGAATATGGGTTTCAAAACAAACATAAAGCTTTAACTTAGAATTTCATTATGTTTTAGAAGTATCACTGCCTTAATGTTCAAAAACCTGTCTGAGTCCTACAAATAAAGGAGATATTCATGTTTATGGTTTTTTTGTAAAAATGTATGCAGTGATCTATGGCTTTAAAAAAACATTTTGTTTCTGTGAGTGTTTGTTAATCCATACAATATATTTACAGAAAAATGGAGCATGTTCATAGTTCTTCATGTAGAAAGACTGTTTTTACTCAATACCTTAGTTATCTGAATTGATTATTTGTAAAAAGTAAAATTCAGTGATTGAAAAGAAGCTAGAATTCTAAACAACAGATATGCAAGACCTATATCGTGAAAAATTTTTTAAAATTCAGAGAAATTAAAGTCCTAAACAAATGAAAAGATGTACAATGCTTAGGTCAAAAGATTCAATATTGAAGACATGCATATTTTCCTTGCTTGCATCTACAGATTAATAAAATCTCTATCAAAATTTCAGCAGGCTTTCTTGTAGAAATTGACAAGATTAATCTAATATTCTTGTGAAAATTCAAAAGATGCATAATAGCCAAAAACAACTTTGCAAAACAAGAACAAATTTGGAGGTCACCACTGTCTGATTCTAAAACTAA
Organism: Indri indri; assembly: GCA_004363605.1. NCBI lineage: Eukaryota > Metazoa > Chordata > Mammalia > Primates > Indriidae > Indri > Indri indri. Next base: position 25,170 of record RJWJ010022139.1, on the reverse strand, counting down.
ATTTAGACTAAATTTAGAACTTTGGTATCAAGACAGTGTGGTATTGTTGTAAAGATAGACAAATAAAGGGAACAGAACAGAGATACAGAAATAAACCCATCATATGTGGACAGCTGATTTTGGACAAATATGCAAAGATAATTCAGTGGAGAAAAAATAGGCTTTATGACAAATAATGCTGTAACAATAGGATATACAAGAGCAAAAAAAGAAGCCACTTTAGTCCTGAAAATATTCAAAAATTGAATCAAATGGATGACAGAGCTAAATATACAACCTAGAAATACAACACTAAAAGCATGAACTATAAAAGGAAAAAAATGTTAAATTAACCTTATCCAAATTAAAAATTTCTGTTCAAAAACATTGTTAAGATGAAAAAACAACTGGCTTTCAGAAAATATTTTACAAATCATATATGTGGTAAAAGGTTTGTATCTAGAGTATATAAAGAGGTCTCAGAACTCAATAATAACAAAACATAATTTTAAAATGGGCAAAAGATTTGAACAGACACTTAACCAAAGAAGAATTATGGATGACAGATAAGAACTATTAGATACGTTGAGCATTTTTTCATATGTTTTTTGGCCATTAGCCTGTCTTCTTTTGAAAAGTTTCTGTTCATGTCCTTTGCCCACTTTTTAATGGGATTGTTTTGATTTTTTTCTTGCTGATGTTCCTGAGTTCTATATAGATTCTTGTTATCAGCCCTTTATCAGATGTATAGCATGCAAATATTTTCTCCCATTCTGTAGGTTGTTTGCTTTTGTGATAGTTTCCTTGGCTGTGCAGAAGCTTTTTAATTTGATCATGTCCCATTTATTTATTTTTGTTGCTGCTGTGATTGCCTTTGGGGTCTTCTTTATAAATTCCTTCCCTAGGCCAATGTCTATAAGAGTTTTTCCAACATTTTCTTGTAGAATTCTTATGGTTTCATGCCAACAAACATATGAAAAAATGCTCAACATCTCTAATCGTCAGGGAAATGCAAATCAAAAACACAATGAGATATCACTTAACTCCAGTGAAAATGGTTTTTATCAAAAAGTCCCAAAACAATAAATGTTGGTGTGGATGCGGAGAGATAGGAACATTTATACTCTGCTGATGGGACTGAAAACTAGTACGATCTCTGTAGAAAGTAATATGGAGATATTTCAAAGAAGAACTACAAGTAGAATTACCATTTAATCTAGCAATCCCATTATTAGGCACCTACTCACAGGAAAAAAAGACATTCTATAAAAAACACATCTGCATTCACATGTTTATAGCAGCACAATTTACAATTGCAAATATGTGGAAACAACCCAAGTGTCCATCAATACATGAGTGGATTAATAAAATGTGGTATATGTATGCCATGGAGTTCTACTCAGCCACAAAAAAGAGTGGTGATCTATCACCTCTTGTATTATTCTGGATGGAGCTGGAGTCCATTCTACTAAGTTAAGTATCACAAGAATGGAAAAACAAGCACCACATGTACTCACCATCAAACTGATCAGCACTTATGTGCACATATAGTGGTAACATTCATCGGGTGTTGGGCAGCTGGGAGTGGGGAGGAAGGGATGTGTATATTCACACCTAATGGGTGGGTTGTGCACCATCTGTGGGATGGGCACACTTGAAGCTGTGACTCGGGTGGAGCAAAGGCAATATATGTAACCTAAACATTTATATCCCCATAATATGCCAACATAAAAACATAAAAAATTATTTTTTTTAAAAAAAGAACTATTAGTTGGTACAAAAGTAATTGCTGTTTTAGCATTGTTGAAATTTGCTGTTTGGTATTGAAATACATTCTTAAATAAGTGTCATTATGTTATACATCATTTTAATGCACATTTCTCGCTTTATGTTTTTTTGCTAATGACTTTTTACTTGTTCTTTATTTTATATTTATTTTAGACTATGGAAATGATGTTATAAAAAAAGCAAATTTGAACGATTTACTAATTTAAGTTCAAAATGGGTTGTAAAGCAGCAGAGACAATTTGCAACATCAAGAACACATTGGGCCCAGGAACTGCTAATGAACGTGTAGTGCAGTGGTGGTTCAAGAACTTTTGCCAAGGAGACCAGAGCCTTGAAGATGAGGAGCGCAGTGGCTGGCCATCAGAAGTTGACAATGATCAATTGAGAGCAATCATCGAAGCTGATTCTCTTACAACTATATGAGAAGTTGCCAAAGAACTCAAAGTAGACCATTGTACAGTTGTTAAGCATTTGAAGCAAATTGGAAAGGTGAAAAAGCTCAATAAGCGGGTGCCTCATAAGCTGACCAAAAATCCAAAAAATCCTTTGGAAGTGTCATCTTCTCTTATTATACGCAAGAACAATGAACCATTTCTCAATTAGATTGTGACGTACAATGAAAAATGGATTTTACACGACAACCAGCTCAGTGGTCGGACCGAAAAAAAAGCTCCAAAGCACTTCCCAGAGCCAAACTCGCACCAAAAAAAGGTCATGGTCACTGTTTGGTGGTCTGCTGCTAGTCTGATCCACTACAGCTTTCTGAGTCCCAGCAAAACCATTACATCTGACAAGTATGCTCAGCAAATCAATGAGATGCACCAAAAATGGCAATGCCTGCAGCCGGCATTGGTCAACAGAGGGGGCCCAATTCTCCACGATAACACTGGATTGCACGTCACCCAACCAACGCTTCAAACGTTGAATGAATTGGGCTACAAAGTTTTGCCTCATCTGCCATATTCACAAGACCTCTTGCCAACTGACTACCTCTTCTTCAAGCATCTCAACGACTTCTTGCAGGGAAAACGCTTCCACAAGCAGCAGGATGCAGAAAATGCTTTCCAGGAGTTTCTAGAATCCCCAAGCATGGATTTTTACACTACAGGAATAAACAAACTTATTTCTCATAGGCAAAAATGTGTTGATTTTAATGGCTCCTATTTTGATTAATAAAGATGTATTTGAGCTTAGTTTTAATGATTTAAAATTCACGATCCAAAACTACAATTACTTTTGCACCGACTTAAAGAGAAAAGATGGTCAACTTCCTTACTCATCCAACCGTGGTCCTTTGTCTTTGTTTTTCCATGGCTCTTCCCCCTTTGCCTGGTAGGATTTCAATCAGCTGGAAGCTAGGAGCTAGCATATGTCAGGATTTGAGCTGTAATTTGCATGAGAAGGACAACTTTACTTGGAGTTGGCTCCTGAAAGAAATCTAGATCTTTGGCCACATTAAATTTATGTTTTTATTAGCTCAGACAAGGCCATACTAATCAAAGTACTCAAAGCAACAAATTTTATATATATAAACTGAGGTTTTCTTGCACATATCACAAGTGTCACCTGTGGTGGAAAATAGTAGCATAAAATGTAATTTCAGTTGTTAAAAGAACTGCCTACAGTTAATGGATGTTTATCATTTCAAAACTGTAATGACCTGTGAGACAATTTGTCCAAATCCACAGTGCCCAGTAGAAGAGCTTCTCTTTTTCTTCCTATAGGAAATCTTTAGATGCTCTTAGGGGAATTTCAGTTTTCCACTCCGTCTTCTTCTGGCAAAAGCACACAGTTGTACCATTCGTTTACTTTTGTGTTCAAAGCAAACTTATATAAATGACATTTTTCTGAACTTGGGAAATGAAGCTCACAAAATGAATCACTGTGCAAGAAATTGCTACCTTTGTTATTGGCATTCCTATGCTATTGTATTTTTTTGTGTTTTAGAAAGCCTAACACTATTACAGGATCTACACAATTTCTTTTAAGTTATGGGTAAGAGAGAAACGGTTTCTATAATACTTACTATCTTTTATATAGAAAGTTAAAAATGCTATTTATTTTATAATAATTTTAGATTAGTTTTTTAAGATGCCAGAAAAGACAGGTGAGAAATGGAAAGCAAATAGTACATTTTCTGTATATTTTATTTTCATGACTTAATCTGGACAAACAAAATAGTCATAAGACTGATTTTTTCCCTTTAAAAATGTCTTATTATCATCTTGTTAATTTAACTATGATGAATTTATAAGTTCTGATGAATTAAAAAGATAAACAATTTAAAACTAGATTTAAAGATTTATGTCATAATGATTTTAATGTAAGCAATCTTTCTGATGATTCCAATAAAAAACAACATTCTGTTGAGTTAAATATATATTCTGAATAAAACTTTTAAGGTAAGTCACTTAAATATTAGCTCTTATGTCCTTTCGCCCACTCTAACAGTGATTTAATTTAGTATTATACATAAAAATATTGATAATGCATATACATATGTATATAGTAGGAAATATGCAGAAAATATCTCTCCAACGATCAGTTTATTACTTCTCGAACTGCAGCGTTTAATAAGTACCCACACAAAAATTTAATTTGAAAATTTTCAGATATTTAGTGATTTAGGATTACATAAGAGGAAGCTCTAGTAAATAAAAATATATTTAACAATGAAAATTATTGGCTTTGCCATTTATAGCCTGTATCTGGTTCCAGTCTTTTATTTTATTCAGCTAAAAATATGTGTGGACAAAAAATGTTCTCAAGTAGTAAAATTGGTAAGATTCGTAGAGAAAGGCCTTGTAAAAACATTATGAAAATGTTATATCCTTGCAAAAAAGAAAGATAAAAAGATAAAGCAACTCATAAATACATAAAGAAGTTTAGGGCAGTGCTACAGTGCTAATATCCTTATGAACAACACAAAGTTTGTATAGCAAAATTTAAAATCAAATCTCTCTTTCATGCCAACATACTGAAGGAACATAAACTTGGAATTTTGAATAACAGAAAAAGAGAAGAATCCCTGAGTTGACATCTTTTAATAAATCCTAGGTTTAAGACAAGTATTTACCCTCTACTCCCAAGCCTATGAACTTTCCCCTTTATTTAGTCTTAGGCCTTTCTGTGATGCTTCCTTTCTCCAATTGCTTTGGTTTGTCTTTTTGACACTAATCCCTGTATGCATTTATTACTCTCTACCTATTTTTCTTCCTCTTTGTTCTCTTTTCACCCACCAGGTTTCCCTTTCCACCTGTCTGTTTAAATAATAAAAATCTCCTCTCCATATATTCCTCTCTTTGTCCTTTGACAACTTTTGTCAAAAATTCTTTAGAAAAATATTTACATTTGTCCATGGCAGCAAATGCCAACTATTCTCCTCATTTCTTAGAGTGCTCCATCTTATTTCACTTACTATTGTGTCACTTGTTACCCATTTAATTCTCATTATTCTCCAACCTTAATTCTATCACAAAATAGAAACTGCTTCCAAGAATGCCTCTAAATATTTCCTGATTTCCACAGTCAATGATCTCTGTTCACTCCTTGTTCTACTAGGGCCTTTACTTTGGCACGTGGCCCTGTACTTCACTTTGTCCTTCCTGAATACCTTTCCTCTCCTATGTCCACACACTCAGCTTTTCGGCATCTCTCCTGCTTCTCTGATCACTCTTCTTGGTATCCTTTTCTGGCCTCTCCATAGTCTTTCTTCTGTTTGAGTCAGTTCCTTGGTTGCAATAGGAAATTAGTGTATTGAATGGATATTCAATAACTCAGAAAAGTTGCTATGATTTGAAGAAGCAGCTGGAAAAATGGGCAGTAAAAGAAGGAAGCAGACGGCTAGTCAGCAGCAAAAATAATGTCCCAACATGAGCTCAATGAAAGCTGTTTTTACTGCTGCTCACTTTCAGATACCCTAACTGACAGTGTCAGTATCATTGTTGTGGATGTAGGATGCATTTGCTGGAGTCTTGATATTTCTGCCTTGGCTGTTTTTGTCACCAAAGTTCTCTTCTGACCTTGTAACTGTCTCTCTCACTTTTCATATTCCAAGACTGGTTTGGGTGGATTTGATGAAGCAAGCACAGGTCAAGTCCCCTACTCTAGGTTCAAGGGTGATGGGAAATTCTTTCTAGCTTTTTTTGGCTTCTAGAGTGTGTGGCAGTTTTTGCTCACCACCAATAATCACTCGGTGGAAAATGGGGTCAGCTGTTGGTCATGTAGTAAATGACATATGCAGTATTCCCCCCTTATTTGCAGGGCATCCATTCTAAGACCTCCAGTGGATGCCTCAAACCTTGAATATTACTGAACCCTATATATTCTGCACTATGTTTTTCCTATGCATACTACCCATGATAAAGTATAATTTATAAGTAGGCACAGTAAGATATTAACAACAATAACTAATAATAAAATACAATTATAATAGTATACTCTAATAAAAGTTATGTCAATGTGACCTCCCCATCTCAAAATATCTTATTGTATGCAATATTTTTACACTGCAGTTGGTCATGGATAAGTGAAACCAAAGGGGCATTACTTTATCCACTTTTTTACCTCTCTAATAAAACTTTCACAAGTGTTATCTTGCTCTTCTTCCCTTTGTTTTCAATACTGTGTAATGGATAGGTCATCTGTAATTATGCCTTCAATTACTCCCATGACTCCAAGGCCATCATTTTTTTTAAGATTTAATAGACTTGTGCTACTAAGTACATTTCACCTAACTGTTCACAGGACCCTTCTTCCATATTTTGCCAATGCACCTGAGTTCTCAATCTCAATTTTTGATGATCTTCTACCCAGTAACCAAGTGACTTAAACTCTCCTTCACTAACTATTGTCTTCACATATAATATGCCATCATTCCTAGTGACTGTATATTTTGAATTCTTTGAATCTATCTCTTTGTTCTCCTCATCACTTCTTTTTTTTTTTTTTTTTTTTTGAGACAGAGTCTCACTCTCTTGCCTGGGGCGAGTGCCTTGGCGTCAGCCTAGCTCACAGCAACCTCAAACTCCTGGGCTCGAGCAATCCTGTCTCAGCCTCCCGAGTAGCTGGGACTATAGGCATGCGCCACCATGCCCGGCTAATTTTTTCTATATATATTTTTAGCTGTCCAATTAATTTCTTTCTATTTTTGGTAGAGACGGGGGTCTCGCTCTTGCTCAGGCTGGTCTCGAACTCCTGAGCTCAGAACAATCCGCCCGCCTCGGCCTCCCAGAGTGCTAGGATTACAGGCGTGAGCCACCGCGCCCAGCCTCCTCATCACTTCTAATGCCATATCACTCATGGTCTAATCACTTCACATGCATTTGAATCACTTGGGGAACCTTTTCAAAATTAAGAATCCTGGGTTCCATTCTTGCATAATACTACTGTGTCTATTTCTACAGTGTTACCTTGCAATCTGTTTCTCACAAACAACGCCCCCAGACAATTCTGACATGTAATCTGTTTTGGAGGAACATCTGGAAAATAGTAGCAGCTTCCTGATTAGTATTCCTGACTATATTTTGCCCTACTTGCAGCCTATTTCCTATACCACCAAATATTTGATTTAAACAATATCTCATAATGCCACTCCCCATTTGAAAAGTTTTCAGTTTTCTATTGCCTAAGAATTAAAGCTCAAGATCCTTAACATGGCATTTAATTCCTTTATTAATCCTGGTCCTTCCATTACTATTTCTCTTAACCCTAAATCTATGTCCGCAACAAAGAATTTTCTTACCATATTCAATCGTGTCCCCACAAATTTAGCATATGCCCAGAATGTATCTCCTTTTCTCTAAAGCTGTTAAATCCTGCATTTTTTAAAAGGGAAGTAATTGTATTTCCTTTCCTTTCTTCCATTTCCAAAATATAGTTTCCTCCACTTTAGTAGTAATAAATAAAATTAAAAGGTAATCTGGTAAGATTTTGGTTTTATTTCAACTACCCTCTCCCAGTTTCAACTTATAGCAATTATTAATACATGGGGAATATATATTTTTATATGTACTGCATTTTATTTCAGAGGACACCAAGTGAGGACATGGAAAAGGAAAATGCAACATTGCTGACAAAGTTCCTTCTCACAGGCCTTACTCATCAACTGGAGTGGAAAATCCCCCTGTTCCTGGCATTCTTGGTGATATATCTCATCACCATCGTGGGGAACCTTGGACTGATTACTCTCATCTGGAATGACCCTCACCTTCACATCCCCATGTACTTATTCCTTGGGACTTTAGCTTTTGTGGATACTTGGTTATCATCCACAGTGACCCCCAACATGCTGGTCAATTTCTTAGCCAAGAGTCAGATGATGTCTCTCTCTGAATGCATGGTACAATTTTTTTCCTTTGCAATCAGTTTAACCACAGAATGTTTTCTCTTGGCAGCAATGGCGTATGATCGCTATGTAGCCATTTGCAAACCTTTACTCTATCCAGTGATTATGACCAATGCACTATGCATCCGGCTATTAGTCTTGTCATTCCTAGGTGGTTTTCTTCATGCCGTAATTCATGAAGGGTTTTTATTCAGATTAACCTTCTGTAATTTCAACATAATACATCACTTTTACTGTGACATTATCCCATTGTTAAAGGTTTCTTGTACTGACTCTTCTATTAATTATCTCCTGGGTTTTGTTTTCTCAGGTTTGATTCAAGCATTCACCATTCTGACTGTTCTTGTCTCTTATACATCTGTTCTCTTTACAGTCTTAAGAAAAAAGTCAGTCAAAGGCATAAGGAAAGCCTTCTCCACCTGTGGAGCTCATCTCTTATCTGTGTCTTTATACTATGGCCCTCTTCTCTTCATGTATGTGCTCCCTGCATCTCCACAAGCTAATGATCAAGACATGATAGACTCTCTATTTTACACTGTTATAATTCCTTTCTTAAATCCAATTATCTATAGCCTGAGAAATAAGCAAGTCATAGACTCATTGAAAAAAACATTAAAGGGAAAAGTTTAGGTCTTGTAGTAATATCTCTTCTCTTTTTAGTAAAACAGTCACAAAATTTTACAGGTTAGCTGTGGGTATAATTTTGTACATGTTGAATGTTTTTTTGTGATTGTAATTGTCTTAGCTTTTTAATGACTTAAAGTGTTATTGTTTAATAAACTTAAAATATTTTCATCTATTTGAAAACATACTTGGAATTTTAAACATGTGTTCCTCTCATATTAGAATTTTTAACACAGAAAACAAAGAAAAACATTTTCAGGTTGTATGTTCTTCATGTGACCTTATAAATACATGAAAAGGTAAGATTGCGTTCGTCTGAAAAGAACTTGAGTATGATAAATTATACAGTGAATAGAGCTGTATAGCCTTGATACTCATATCACATATACCCTGTATTGGTTGCAGGTTTCTGTTTCAGTGAGAAGAGCAAAATCCTGGGAATTTTGTTATCTAGCAAATCCCACTGGCACCTGGGACCGACTGATCTCAGAGAGAGCTATTCAATCTTATCAATAAAAGAATATAAAATATAAATACTTAAAACAAATATCATTATTCTTTATATCTGGAGGTCCAGTACACAGGATTAGACCAGGTCATTTGCTCTTGTTTTGCTCCTCTGAGAGATACGCGTGCACCCCAGGGAAGGGAGTAAAGGGATGACAACCCAGCTGCTGTTATTCTTTCACCTGAGGGAATCCATATTATTCCTTGTGTCTTTAGTTTGTTCATTTTTATTACTCATGTTATGTCATTGTACTAATGTTTTCTAGTCAATTATCTAGATTTTTGTGTATTTATTCACTGTTACCGAGGACTATATTGGTAATATAAGCATCCAGTGTCTCTTTTTTCTGCCACTTTCAAGGTCTGATTTCCTAATTGGCCATTTCCTTGAAGGAGAAAGTAGAGGTAAAACTGTGAGTATAGGGTAAGTTACGTACCTGTCAAGTCCTACTCCAGGTTGAGTGAGTATGGAAGGGGCAGGTGGGAGCTTCTCAGAAACTCAGACTCCTTCTGCAGCCTTCTCTTGTACATGTCTAGTCCACAGATTCTGCTTCTTTGGTTTGTCTTTCAGTACAGTCTCAACTACTTTATATTTTTCTGAAATCCAAAAAAATCTCCAGTCCCTTAGTGTGATCCCATTCTTCTTTTATAGATTTATTCCCTTTAGTAAATAATTTTTGTCACGTAAGTTGGATGTTAAAGGAAAGGTAAATTACACACTTGTGCAAAGCCTGCATTTTAGAGTAGATATTCTGTTTTCTTTAAAAAGAAACTACATATAATTACATTTAAAAAGAAATACATGTATATTATTTAATGAATATTTTTGTATAAATTATAATATTCTATTGCTATGTTTGCCCAGTTGTCTGGCACACAGCTGATCTTTAATTTAAACCTATCCTATTGAAACACTAATAACATGATAGAAGTATTTTCAGTTATTAAGAGTATTAAGAATTAAGGTGTATTCATTTCTTAATCTGGAGATTTAAAAGAATTTATAATTTCTCTGTCTTTATATATATATACACATATATATATATTTTCTCATCATTTTATAATACTTTCTAATATTTAGGAAATTACTGATATAATCATACTAGACTATGTTGAAAGAAATAACATAATTAGGAATTAGAAAAAAAGTAACAATCACCAATCAAAAGTAGAACAGTATTTTTTTAGAACTGGGTTGTCAACTAGCTATGTTAGAATATTAACTATTATGCGTATTGTGCATCTATCAGAACCTCTTTTGTCTAGACCTCTTTTTCTAGACTCCTTTTTGTTTGTTTCTGATAAAACAATGTTTCTCAAACTTCAGTGGGCATAGTCATCACCTGGAAATCTTGTGAAAACACATTAATAGGTTGATAAGCTCCATGATTAGCATTTCTGATTCAGCAATGTTGATGCTCTTGGTTGGGGAGCACATTTAGGGAACAGTTGTTTTTAAATAATCAGTTAAGCAAAATTTTTATCATTCAAGTTATTTAGAGACTAGTAAAAATGGAATTTTTACACATCCTATATTGATTACTTTAACAACATTGTACAAATATTCTAAAGGTTTCCATCCTCTGCTTTGTACCTTTGTCCTTATTTGGGGCAGGTGGTAGCAGAATTCAATAGGGCATCTCTTTCAAAGGTTGATATACTGTGGTGTTTTTTATTACTTTTTCATGAGAAGGAAGACTGATAGTAATGACTGCAAATCAAACTATATAGTCACACATCAGTAAGGTGAATGGAAAGGACCTTTATCCTTTAGAAAAACCTGTCAAAATGAATCAACATTTGAACCATTATTCTCTAAAATTTTCATATGGAAGTTGTTCCAAGTGCTATAATAATGTGATGTTTACATCATCTTGGAAGAAATCTTCTAAGTTAAATGCATTTCAGGGCAATAGCTAAACAGTGGCATCAAGGTATTTCCCTCTACTTTTCAAGAGAAATAAATAAATTCACTGAATGTATAGTGAGTGTTTATATTAGGGCTCTCCAGAGAAAGAGAATCAATAGAAATATGTGCATGTGTATGTGTATGTATGTATACATATATCTATAGAGAGAAAAAGAATATATTATCTATATACACACATATATATGTGTTGTGTTTGTATGTGTGTGTGTGTGTGTGTGTATAGAGAGAAAGAGAGAGACAGAGAGAGAGAGAAAGAGAGAGAGAGAGAGAACAAGAGAAAAAAAGAGCATATAAAAGAGATTAATTGATGGTAAGGTATTTGCCCATGCTATTATGGAGGCTAAAAAAAAAAATCCCACAATCTGGAATCTTCAAGCTGGAGACCCAAGAAAGAAAAAATTTGAGAGCCCTAGAGTCAATGGTATAGATTCCTGCCTAAAGCTGAGGGCCTGACAACTAGGAGCACCAAGGGGAGAAGAAGAACTATGACCCAGATCAATCAGTCAGGAAGAAAATAAATTCAAACTTCCTCTGCCTTTTTGTTCCATTCAGGCCCTCAGTGAATTGAATGAATCCCATCCACATTGGGGAGTGCCATCTACTTTGCTCAGTCCACTAATTCAAGTGTGATTTTCTTCTGAAAACAGGCTTAAGACACACCCAGAAAGAATGTCTAACCAGGTATCTAGGCATCCCATGGCCAAGTCAAAGTAACACATAAAAACATCCATCACAGGTCTCCCCATTGTCAACTTAGCACCTAAATACACCTTCTAAACCATAGTTAATGACTGAAAATAAAGACAAAGAAGTCATAATTTTGGCTAACATGATGCAATTATCTTGCATTTAACTGTCAACTCATGAACATCTTCTCCAAAAGAGGAGGTTAAGTCTTTAGGTAATGTTTACTATTCTCTTTGAAATCTGGCAACTGAAGTACTATGATGTAAAATTAACAGTATTTAAAAACTATCTGTGATATAAAAGAGTGCAATGCGCACCATCCGAGAGATGGACATGCTTGAAACTTGGACTCGGGGCCGGGGGGAGAGGGCAACATATGTAACCTAAACATCTGTACCCCCATAATATGCTGAAATAAAAAAAAAATACCAACGTTCTTCCCAACAGCCAAAAAAAAAAAAAAAAAAAGATCTGTGATATAAAGTCAATACATCTTATGATATGAGAGAAAAGACAAAGATATTTGCTATGTGTATATATATAAATATGTGTGTGTGCATATGTATACAGACACATATTGATAACTAAAAAGGAGAAAACATTTGTGACAATTACAGTCCTCATTTCAGTAACTGGTAATATGGGCAAGGCTAGTATTTATGACCTTCTTCAACTACTCATTCCCTATTCCCTTTTCCTACAGCAAGTACTTCAGTGGTGGTAGTTTCTTCCCTGGTGTGGTGACCTAAACATTTATTCCTGATAATTCTTAGTCAGTAATTTTCCTGCCTAGATTGAGTTGTTAAAGTTCTCCATTGACCTTAATTACAGGGCACGATAACACCGAACGATCCCCTAAGTAATCATCTATATTCCAGACATAGTGTTCTTTACCTCCATTGCGGGTTGGTATTCCAGTCTTTCCTTGGTAGTCAGGATCACCCCAAGCAGCACGGTCATTCTTTTCTTTGCCTGTTGATTCAGAGGGATAAGATCAAAGTGGCCAGCTGGCAATCTTAACTTCCAATTCAACGGTTTCATAGCGTGTCTCCTAGAATAAACATTCCCATTTCCAACCTAAGCCTTTTAGGCCAGCAGAGCATGAAAGTGTAAGAACAAGAAGCAAATTTGCTAGTGGGTCGCTAGAGGTAGTGAGTGCTCTCAGTCCCAGTTCCACCATTTCCATTTCAAGGCCTGCGAATCCTGCCTATAGGAGAAGCAGCATCATATATTGGAAGATAATTCAGATAATACACAGCCTTCTAAAGAATCTTGCCCCAGCCCTGAAAAGTATTGCCACCTAGTTGGTACTGTAAATGAGGCTTAAATTCATTCCACGGTTCTATTATACTGGCTGTTTCTGGATGATGGGGAACATAGTAATATGGTAAGATCAGTGAATTTCATGAACATAATCACATTTCTCCAATTCATTTGCTATGAAGTGAGTTCCTTGATCAGAAGGAAGGCTATGTGGAATACCATAAAAATTAATAAGAAATTCTGAAAGTCCATGGATAGTACCTTTCACAGAAGCACCGCATGTAGGGAAGGCATTTCTGTATCCAGAGTAAGTATCTATTCCACTAGAAACAAAACACTGTCATGATAAAAAGCAATCCAAGTGTAACCAATATTCCAGCTGGTTGAATGGTGATTCAGTATTGGTTTCTTGTCCTGCTAGATTTGACAATTAGCAATGGCCCTAGAGAGGTCAGCTTTGGTAAGTGGAAGTCCATGTTGCTGAGTCCATGCACAACCTCCATCTCTACCATCATGGTCACTTGAAGCCAACTGATGTCTAAACAATGGTCATCATATCCTTTTGATGATGATGATGATAATTATTATTATTATTATTATTATTTTGGCTACAGATCTCATTCTTTTGCCCTGGCTAGAGTGCCGTGGCATTGGCCTAGCTCACAGCAACCTCAAACTCCTGAGCTCACATGATCCTCCTGCCTCAGCCTCTCAAGTACCTGGGACTACAGGTGTGCACCAACTTGCCTGTCTAATTTTTTCTATTTTTAGTAGAGATGGGGTATCTCACTCTTACTCAGGCTTGTCTCAAATTCCTGACCTGAAGTGATTCTCCAACATTGGCCTCTCAGAGTGCTAGGATTACAGGCATGAGTCATCATGCCTGCCCTCCTTTTGATTATTAACAGCCTCCTCTGCTGAGATAACCCTTCAGTGAACATTCACATGAGCTACAAATATTGTCCCAGACCATTAGTCCTCTTATAAGAGAAGACCACAGACTGTGCGATTTATATTTTTTAAAAAATCCAGAAATTTACTTCCTTATGGTTCTAAAGGCTGGGCAGTCCAAGATCAAGGTGCCATCAGGTTTGATTGTCTGGGGACTGTTGTCTGCTTCTAAGGAGGAACCCTATTGCTGCATCCTCTGGTGGGATGGAAAGCTGTGTCCCCATATGGTAGAAGGCAGAAGGACAAGTGAACCAAATGCTGTGTGAAGCCTCTTTATAAGGGCTTTGATCCAATTCAAAAGGAAAGGAGCCCTCATGACCTAATCACCTCTGAAAGGCAACACCTCTTAATATCATCACATTGGCTATAAGTTTTGACACTTGAATCTTGGAGGGAACACATTTAAACCATGGCATTCTGTCCACAGCCCTCCCAAAATTCATGTCCTTCTCAGATGCAATTAGAATCTCATCTAGATATCATCTAAATCAGATATGGATGAGACCCAAAAATATGTTTCATTCTGAGGCAAATTGCTTTACAGCTGTAAACCCATGAAACCAAACAAGCCACAGGCTTTCAAAATATAATGGTGGGGCAGGCACAGGACAGACATTTCTATTCCAAAAAGCAGAAATAGGAAATAAAAAAGAGGTAACAGGTCTCAAGTAATTCCAAAACCCAAAAGGGCAAACAACATTAAATCTTAAAACTTGATTATAACCTTTGATTCCATGTCTCATCTTCCAAAAACAGTGGGTGGGTGTTGGGTCGCCAAGGATCCAAGGAACCCCAACCTCATGGCTTTGCTGGGTACAGCCCACACAACACCTCTCATGGGCTAGAGTCTAGTGCCTGCAGTTCTCCCTGGCTAACATGGCGTGCTGGAGGCTATAAAGGTCTAGGGCCTTGGGGGCAGATCTACCTCCACAGATATGCTGAGAATTGCCCTAGTGGGGACTGTTTGGGGTGGCTCTGCCCCTGTGACAGGTCTATGCTGGGTCCAGAGTTTCTCTGAGGCATCCTTTGAAATGTAGGTGGAGGAAGTCATGCCTCCGCAGTTCTTGCACTCTGGATGCCTGCAGAATTAGCACCATGTGGACATTGCCAAGGTCACTGCTTGTGTCTTCTGGGGAAGTAGCTCAGCCTGCACCTGGGAACACTAGAACCATAGCTGGAATGACCGAGGAGCACTGTGCCAGAATTCAGGGAGCAGCGACTGGAGGTACCCTTGGTCAATGAGCCCCAAGGTATCACAAGTGCACTGGGCGCCTATTTGGAAACCACTCTGCCCTCAAGGCCTTGGCACTCTGGACCTGTTATGGGCATGGCAGGCTCAAAGATCTCTGAAATGCTTTCTGAGCCATTCTCCCATTTTCTTGATGAAAAACACCTGACTTTCTTCTATCCAAACTAGTCTCCTTAATAAATGATCAGTTGGCCACAACATTGGTTTTCTCTCCTAAATATTCATTTTTATTCTTTACATGATCAGGCTGAGAATTTTCCAAATCATTATGTTCTGCTTCCTTTTTAATTATTAATTCCATGTTTAAATAGTTTCACTCTAATTGCATTTGACTATAAGCAATTAAATAAAGCCATGAAGCATCCTCAAAACATTGCTTCTTAGAGGTTTCTCCCGCCAAATATTCAAGGTCTTTGCTCTTAAATTCTGCCTTTCACAAAGTTGTAGGACACGGAAACAGTTTAGGCATGTTTTTGCCACTTTATAACAAGGTTGGCATTTCCTCTAATTTCCAATAAAATATTCCTCATTTCCATCTAAGACATCATCAGAATATTCCTTATTATCCACATTTCACAAATATGCTGTTCATGACCACTTAAGTAATCTCTAAGAAGACTGATGCTTTCTCTACAGCTCTGTCTTCTCCTGAGCTCTAACCAGAATCACCCTTAGTGCTCCATTCAGGATTTTCCCAGCATGACTTAAAAATCATTCCAGCTTCTACCCGTTACCCAGTTCCAAAGCCACTTCCACATTTTAGTGATATGTTGTTAACAGCACACTACTATTTGGTACCAATTTCTGCCTTAGACCACTTGTGCTGCTATAACAGAATACCAGAGACTGGGTAATATATAAAGAAAGGACATTTATTTTCCTATAGTTCTGGAGGCTGGGCAGTTCAAACTCAAGGCTGTTTGGGTTGTTTGATGGGGGTCCAATATACGCTTCCAAGATGATGCCTTGAACAGTCCTCATAGAGGGAGAATCCCTGTGTCCTCACATGGCTGAAGGCAGAAGGGAAAGCAAACTGAATGCTGTAGGAAGCTTTGAGATATGGGCTTTCAGCATAGTCAAAAGGAAACAAGCCCTTATGATGTAATGACCTCTAAAAGTACCCCTCCTCTTAATAACATAAGACTGGCCATTAAATTTCAACACCTGAATTTTAGAAAGGACGCATTCAAGCCATAGCAAATATCCGCATGATTCTTGTCCAAATAGAGCAAGTACCTTTTCCCAAATTTCCTAGTCACCAATTTTCCAGGTCACTGACCACCCAGCCTAGCCCTTAGCCATGACCCATGACTTGGTATATAATCACATGTGTGCCCATTTCTCCTTTCAAGCAAATTGAACAACTGAGTGCGCATCTGGAATTTTTCCAGCTGGCAAGATTTCCCTTTACCACTGTCCTTCCTGGATGTCCCAGAAACAAGCTGTAGCGCTGTAGCCTTCCACTTTTCAGCAGCGCCTGAATATGTAGCACAACCATCTGTATCTAGGCCCAAGTCTTCTCTTCCATTGTGAATTGATCATAGGTAACTCCCCATGAGGCCATAGGTGGAGGCTGTCAGAGAGAAGGCAATGTAGCAGGATTAAGCACGGTGGGCATTTGGGCCACATCTTCATTTAATGTACCTGTGCTTTCAGGGCCTGTTCAGGCGAGATGGCCTACATACCATTTCCATTCAGTGTTGGACTGTTGTTGTGCATGCACAACTGTCTGGCTTAATTAGTGAGAAAACAACCAACTCATGATGGGCTCTTGCAGTCTCATGGTAACTTCATTGACTACTATTTAGTCTTCAGCCTCAAGTAAGTCCTAGGGCAGACTAAGAACTTTTTATCAAAAAAACAGTTAGTGGTAGAGGATGACATGGCTTTGCTTCAAAATTCTAGGTGCCTATGCTGTTATTCACCTATATATGTCTGCCGAGTGCACCAAAAACATTTCTATCTGCTGCTTCCATGTCAAACATCAGTAGATCATATGGCAGATGAAGCAGAGCAGTTTGCACAGCAGCCTAGACCTATATTAGAGCCTTCTCAAGTTATGAACACCACAGAAATTCTAGCAGCTTTACAAATAACTCAGTAAATGGGCCAGAGTAATATACCCAAATAAGATTATGTTGTCTCCGTAACTCAAAGAGGCCTAGAAGGTGCAGGGCACTTGTTTGTTTGTAGGAAGACTCAGATGCAATGACTTATCGTTTAGCTTACAACTGGTACTCAACATGTCCCATAGCACTGGACCCCTAGAAATTTCACTGAAATAGAAGGCTCTTGAATTTTTGTTGGATTTATTTCCCAACTTCTGGCACAAAACTGTCTTACCTATAAGTCTAGGTAGTGGCTACTTCTTGATCACTACATTCAATCAACGTAACACCGTAAGTTTAATGGAGCAAAGCAATGTCTTGTGGAAGGGGAATGCAATCAAGGTCCCTAAGAAAATATTTTCAAATCGTGTATCTGATAAAAGACTTACATCCAGCACATATAAAGAACCTTTAAAATGAAGTTACCAGAGAAAATTATAATCCAATTAAAAGGGGGTCCACAAATTGAACAACAAATGTCAACAAATACAAATTTGAAATAAAGGCACAGAAAGATGTTGGACATAATTAGACATCAGGGAAATGCAAATTGAAACCACAATGAGAATCCAGAACTCACCTATTAAAATGGCTAAAATTGAAAAGACTTCCCATATTGAATGCAACAATGCAGACGTGTTGTGCTTAAAGATAGGCAACAAAATAAATTAGGAGATAGTTACAGAAAATTTAAGGGGTACTCAATTTAGTAATTTTGTGTCATGTTGGTATCCACCTCTGCATACCATTGTGCTTAATTCACCATTTTACAGAGTTTACACAGTGACTTCTGTGTTATCTGTGTTATATTTCTCCTACCTTTTATATTATATTATATTTCTCTTTTTCTAGAAAAATTCTATGAAAGTATGATAATTGGTTAATGAGTCTACCAAAAAATATTCCCTTTGCTTTACAAATAACTTAATATCTATGACCCAGGTGTAGGTTATTTTTTTTGTTTATGAATCCCTTTTACTGTCAAGAAAGTTACGTGTCACTATTCATACATAAAACATAAATTTATAAATAAGTAAATTATATTTTATTTCTGAATGAATGTTCATTAACATATTGCTCTATTAATGCTCTGAAGGAAAATCTGAACATCTTACCACCATATGAAAATTCTTCATTAATCCTTCAGTAGTTTTTCCATACATTTTGGGTAAAGAACAAATCTATGAACTATCCTCCAAGGCCCCTTGAGATCCCACTCCTGCTGGCCTTCCTGGACACATTTGGCTCCTCCCCGCTTCCCTCTGTGCATACCAGCTACACTTTCCATTTATTGTTTCTCCAATGATCAAGGCTCTCTGATAATCAAGGTCCTCCAATAATGAAGGCTCTGTTGGTGGTAAATATCAGGCTGATATCGCTTTGTAAGAAATGAAGACTCCTGAAACAAAATGTCCATTTTGACAAGATTGTCAGGAAATTCATAGATATTACAGTATGGGAAGCAGAGACCTAGGCCACCTCCCACTGTGGTCCTTGTCTTTGTTTTTCATTTGCTCCTTCTTCTGGCCTTGGCCTGGTAATATTTTCCATCAGATTTAAACTTAAAATGGGGGAACTAGGTATATGTCTAAATTTAAGCTTCAATTTGTATGGGGAGAACAACTGTACTTGGGGCTGGCTCCTAAAGGGAATCTAAAACGTTAGCCTTATTACAATAGTGTTTTGATTACTTAAGACAAGATCATCCTACTGAAAGCACTCAGAGCAACAAATTTTATATATAAACTGCAGTTTGCATAAACATGAGAGAAGTGCCACCTGTTGTGGAAAATAGTGGAATAAAGTGTTATTTCAAATGATAAAACTAGAAGTGTCTATAGTGAAATGATATTTATGATTTGAGAAATCTGTAAATTGAGACAACCTGGACTTCTCATACACGTCCAAATCCACAATGCCCCGCAGAACAGCTTCAATTTGTCCTACAGGGAATTCTCTGGCACTCTTATGGGAATTCATTCTCACTCCTTTCTCTTCTGGCAAAAGCACACGATCATACCATTGGTTGACTCTTTTGTTCAAAATACATTTATATAAACAAGATTTTTCTAAGATTGGGAAATGGAGCCTCCAAAATGAATAAGAGTGCAATGAATTGCTACCTGTGTTATTGGCATTCCCATGCTATATTTTTTCCCCCATTTTAGAAAGTCTAATACTTTTGAGAGATCACAGTTTCTTTTAAGATATGGGTAAGAGAGAAGTGATTTTTATAATCTTCATTTTGCTTTATAGAAAAGTTAAAAATGCTATTTAATTTACTATAATTTTAGATTGAGTATACAAGCTATCAAAATAACCAGGTTAAATTTGGATAACTGTCATTGGATTATCTTTGTGTTTTATTTTCGTGAGTACATATAGATAAGGAAAATAGTTGTAAGACTGGATTGTTTTTTAATGATATTATTTTGTTAGTCTTATAATAATGACTTTGTAAGATAGCTTGTAGTGAACTAGAGCATTAAATGATTTAAAACTGGGTTTAAAGAGTCAGGTCATAATGATTCTTGTATTAGAATTATTTCTGAATATTCTGATATAAATATGCATTCTTTTTAATTCATCACATTCTCTGATTAAAACTTTGAAGGCCAGTCTCTTAAATATTAACTCCTGTATTCTGTCACCCACTCTGTCAATAAGATAACAGTTATATGTGTGTGTGTGTGTGTGTGTGTGTGTGTGTAAATACACAGAAAATTTCATTGCATTGTTCTTTCCAGTATTTATAACTTAGTAAGTAAGCACATACCCATGTACAAATTGAAACTGAAAATTTTCAACTATTTAGTGATTTGAAATTTTATGGAGTAAGTCCAATGTAAATACATATGTATTTAACAATTGTAATTATTCCCATTAATTATATCTATTGCTGTATCAGGTTCCAGTCTTTGGTTTAATTATATTCTCCTAAAAAACTGGCAGGGAGGAAAATTCACTGAAGTAATCAGTGGATTTTCTATAGAGCATCAGTTCCAATCACTGGCAGAACAAAGATAAAGCAACTTTCAAATGTGGAAAAACGCCAGTGACGTTGGCTCATACCTATAATCTGAGCACTTGGGAGGCCAAGGAAAGAGGATCACTTGAGACCAGGAGTTGAAGATCAGGCTGAGCAACATAGCAAGACTCTGTCTCTACAAAAAACAGAAAATGTAGCCAGCCACAGTGATGCATGCCTGTAGTCCCAGCTACTTGAGAGGCTGAGGCAGGAGGATACCTTGAGCCCAGGATTTCAAGGTTGCAGTGAGCTATGATCATGCCACTGCACTCCGCCCTGGGCAATAGACTCTGACCCTGTCTCAAAAAGTAAAATTAAATTACATTAACTTAAATTTAAAAAATATGCAAAGAACTTTCAGACAATGTTAGCAAATTTAACAAAAATGAGCAACAGGTTTAAGACAAACACTTACCCCCAAGGCTATAAGCCTTTCCCTTTGTTCACCTTCGGCTTTCTCTAGTACTTTCTCTTTCTCTCCTCTTTGGCTTGTCTTTCCCACGTGTGTTCACACATGACATTTTTATTCTCTATTTCTCTTCCTCCAATTTTTTTCACTCTCTCGAATTTTCCTTTCATCTTCCCTCTCCCTTCTCCTTCCATGCCCTCAACTCCCCTCTTCTTTTGAAGACATTCATTAACACTCTCTACAGTAAAAAATGTACATTTGTCTACAAATGCCAGATGTTCTCTGCATTTCCTGGAGTATTTTATTCCATGCTCCACATTGTTGTGCCACTTGTTTCCTATTCACTTTAAATTATTTTTGGCCACAGCTCTATCACAAAATGGAAACTGGAAACTGCTCTCAAAAAAGCCACTAAAATTTTGTCAGTTTCTACACTCAAAGATCTCTATTCACTCATTCACCTGTTAGAGCATTCATTTTCATATTTGGTACAGTATTTCACTTTGTCTTTGAGTACCTTTCCTTTTCTGTGACCACAACACTCAGCTTTCCAGTTTCCCTCCCACTTTTCTGATCAGTCTGCTTAGTATCCTTTCTGGTAACTTTATCATCTTCTTTTGGAGTCAGTTCTTGGTTGCATTAGGAGATGGGAATATTCAATTGATATTGGTTATACATAGAAATGCTTAGGGAGGTTGGGGTACTCAGCTGGAAAAAATTAGCAGAAGTAGAAGGAAGTAAGGCAGCCAGTGAACAGCCAACTTCATGCCCCAACACTAGCTCAGCAAGGGATGTTCCTACCTCTACTGAAATTCAGATGACAAATCTCACATTGTAAATGCCATTGATGAGGATGAAGGATGCATTAGGTGGAGTCCTGGTATTGCTGCCTTCTCTGACTTTGCAACCAAATTCCACTTTTGTCCTTGTACCCTTTTCTTCCTCTCCCTACTTTGCAAATGTAGGGTGGGTGTATTTCATTGGCTAGCCTATATGATGTCCCTTTATTCTAGATGCAAGAGGAATGGGAAAATTCATTTCTACTTCTTTTAGCTCCTAGAGGAGTAGGTAACCTCTGATAGTCACCGAGATTTGAGTGGCAGACAGAGGATCAGATCTTGGCCATCTTATAAATGACATAAATCCCGTTTGTTACCTCTTTAACATAAGTTTCTTTCTTGCCTCAAGTTTCTTTTCTTGCCATTCCTTTCTTTGTCTACTCTCCAATGGATAGGGTATTCCTAACTCTGCCCTCTACAACCACAATGATTCCCAGTCTTAATGTCTATTAAGGTATATAAGGCTCCTATTACTGACTAGATCTCACCTAGTTGTTCAAATGATGCTCCCTCCATAGATTGTCAGCACATCTACTTCTCCATCTCAATTCTTAATGATCATCTACCAAGCCAAATGACTCCTCTCTTCTTCACTGACCACTTTGGCCACATCAAATATGTTTACAGAATACTAGAGACTCTACATTTTGAATTCTTTTGAATCTATCTCATTGTTCCATCATCTCTTCCAATGTCATATCACTCATGGATTTGACACTTCACATGCATTTGAATCACCTAGAGGATAATTTCAAAATGCAGATTCCTAGGTCTAATTATTGAACTACTTAATTCATTTCTGCACGTAAATCTGACAACCTACATTTTTCACAAAAAACTCTCCCAGGCAATTCTCATGTTTAATCTGATTCGGGGTCCCTTGGAAACTTATTAGCATTTCCTTAATTAGTATGCCTGACTCCAGTTTCCCCTTCCTGCAGTGTATTTTTTCCACTATCAAAAATTAAATTTAAGAAATATAATAATGCAACTTCCCATATTAAAATTTTCAGTGTATACTTATTGCCTGAAGAATAAAACTCAAGATCCTTCACAGGGCATTAAATTCATTATTTTTATTCCAGGTCCTTCAAAAACCTTTGCATCCATGTCCCAGACATAGAATTTTTCTAGCATGTTCAACAGTGTCCACATAAATTCAGTACACAAGTAGAAAGCTTCTCTTGTTTTATGGATCTGTTAATCCTGCACATTTTTGGAAAAGAAACATAGCATTTTTTCATTTCTTCAATTTCTCAAAGATTGTGTCCATTAATTATAGTACTGGCAAAATTAATAGGGCTATGATAAGTGTAGAGTCTATTCTAACACCTATTCCCCAATTTCAATTCATAATTACATTGCAAATATTCCTTTTAAATTTAATGCATTTTTTTATTTTGAATGAATGAACAGTAGTTGTCTTTTCCCTCATTTAGTTTCCAGCAGTTTAATAGCAATAAATAAAATTAAAAGACTATCTGATAAGAGTTTGGTTTTATTTCGACTCCCCTCTCCATATTTCAACTTATGGTAGTTATATATAAATGAATATATGCATTTTTTTACATTTACTGCATGTTATTACAGAAGACATCAAGTGAGGACATGGAAAAGGAAAATGCAACATTGCTGACAGAGTTTGTTCTCACGGGACTTACTCATCAACCAGAGTGGAAAATCACCCTGTTCCTGGCATTCTTAGTGATATATCTCATCACCATCGTGGGGAACCTTGGTCTGATTACTCTCATCTGGAATGACCCTCACCTTCACATCCCCATGTATTTATTTCTTGGGAGTTTAGCCTTTGTGGATGCTTGGATATCTTCCACAGTTACCCCCAAGATGCTGGTCAACTTCTTAGTCAAGAGTCAGATGATGTCTCTCTCTGAATGCATGGTACAATTTTTTTCCTTTGCAATCAGTGCAACCACAGAATGTTTTCTCTTGGCAGCAATGGCATATGATCGCTATATAGCCATATGCAAACCTTTACTCTATCCAGTTATTATGACCAATAGAGTATGTGTCCGGCTATTAGTCTTGTCATTTGTAGGTGGCTTTCTTCATGCCCTACTTCATGAAGGCTTTCTGTTCAGATTAACCTTCTGTAATTCCAACATAATACATCACTTTTACTGTGACATTATGCCATTGTTAAAGATTTCTTGTACTGACCCTTCTATTAATTATTTAATGGTTTTTGTTTTCGCAGGTTCAATTCAAGTATTCACCAACGTGATTGTTCTTGTCTCTTATACATTTGTTCTCTTTACAATCTTAAAAAAGTCTTTCAAAGGCTTAAGGAAAGCTTTCTCTACCTGTGGAGCTCATCTCTTATCTGTGTCTTTATACTATGGCCCTCTTCTCTTCATGTATGTGCGCCCTCGATCACCACAAGCTGATGATCAAGATATGATGGACTCTCTGTTTTACATGGTCATAGTTCCTTTGCTTAATCCCATTATCTACAGTCTGAGAAATAAGCAAGTCATAGATTCACTCAGAAAAATGTTAAAAAGAAATGTTTAGATCTCATACTAACTCTTTTCTCTATTTAGGAAACTAATCACAAAATTGGGCTTTAGAGATATCTATGTTTTTTCCAGTGTTCAGCTTTGTTTTATAATTATTATTGTCCTAGTATTTTAATTACATGAAGTGCCTAATAAGCTAATTAATGTATCTTATGTTTTTCAAAAGCATTCAAAGAATTTTGATCAAATGATCATATCGAAATAGAATAATTATAGCAGAAAGGAAATCAAATTTTTTACTGTCTGATATGTTATTCAATGTTGCTTTATAAATGCATTATATGCAAAGATAGTGGTTTATTTGATAAGGATTTGAGTATGACATCTTGAACCTAATACAGCTAAGAGTCCTATTGCCTAAGAGTCCTATCACATTTAACTTCATAGTGGAGGCAGATTTGTATTTGAGTGAACAGAAGCAAATCCCCAGAATTCTAGCCAGCAAAAAGTCTTTCTTTCCACTTTATTGTGAAAGGGTGAATTTCCCTTCTGTAGAGATGCAACTCACATATTAAACAAAGAAAAAAAATAGAAATGGGAAAGCAATAAGGCAAAATGTGAGAAGAGACTTAAGACAGTGAAAGGCAGGTCTAAGTGTAAGAGGAGGCTCTTAACTCAGTGTGTTTGTATGAATAAGAAGAGGCCAGTTGCCTCTAAGTCTCTGTGATGGTTTCTAAGGCCCTTTCCAAACTGTGTTATTATGTTTTTGGACACTTTGAAAACCTTAGCTAATTCAGAAAACCAACAGTTTAAATAGAAGAACTAAGTTGGCATAGACATAGAGAAGAAAAGATAAGTGGCATAATAGAAAGAAAATAATCTTAATCTTTCTAAAATTAAAAAAATGAAGCTAGTAAGATAAAGAAATCAATAATATCACAAGGTTATGGAATGTGTTGTTGACAGCCAGGGACTTTAAATG
>RJWJ010022138.1:0-27132 GCA_004363605.1 Indri indri | reverse complement strand
GAAGAGAACCAAGCAAGAAAGAACACAGCACCCAGATGCCACCCGGGCCTGGTGAGAAGCTACCGTGACCCAGCCATGGCTACACCAATCGAGACAAAAGGTCAGGGTCAAGAGGGGCCAGAGTGAGACTGCGGGTGTAGGGGAAGAGGCACATTACAGGTAGGGGGGCTTTTCACCCTACAGCAGCGTATGGGCCTGGCTCTTGGGTCTTCGGAGGGCCTCTGGAGTCAAGAACAGAATCCGTATCACACAGAGCCATCGTAGGTGTGCCTGTCCTGGGTTCACAGCCCAGCTCTGCTGCCGATCAGCAGGATGGCTGTGGGAGAGTGACTGAACCTTCGTTTCCTCAGCTGTCCAAGGAGCAGGGGTGGGTAAAGCTTATCTTGCAGGGTGTTCTGGCTCCCTCTCTGGTCAGGGATCAAGGAGCGACCAAGGGGAGTCTGAAAGGCAGGACCTTGGAGCCCCTGCTCCCCGGCGCTCTTTCAGATTCAGTCTCCACCCTGGTTCTTTGGGCAAATGGTGTAATTTGATGGACCAGGAGCTTTGCTTGCTCTCGCTGAGAGGTAAAGTTATTAATACCTGTTTTGCCAAAATACCAAGCTGGCACGTAGTAGGTGTTCCTCAAAGTTCCTTTCCTTGTCGCTCATCCCACCAACCCCACCCTGAGGGGCCCCAGCCCCCACCATGAGGACTTGGCCACAGTAATCACACAGGCCCATGCCCAGGCCTCTGAGCCCACCCAACTGCAGCTCTGACCCCAAAGCCTAAAGTAGAAGCCCCAAGGGAGGGCAAGGGGCCAGGACCCCCCACCCACGCCAGTCCTTCACCAGGTGCCTGGCCACAAAAGAGCACCAGCCACACTGCAGTGCCCTGCCCTGCTCAGAGCCCCATCCCAGAGGCAGGTGCCCCTCTCTCCAGGGTTGGAAAGGGCCACAATCCCACCACTCCCATCTCAGAGCCAAGGACTGACCCCAGCCACAGCTAGTGATTAGCCTAGG
Organism: Indri indri; assembly: GCA_004363605.1. Lineage (NCBI taxonomy): Eukaryota > Metazoa > Chordata > Mammalia > Primates > Indriidae > Indri > Indri indri. The sequence continues at coordinate 26,134 of RJWJ010022138.1, read as the reverse complement.
GGACACAGTGTCCTCACCCACACTGTCCCTCCTGCAGATGAGGCCCCGGGACACTGAGGGACACAGAGACAGTGAGGAGAAGGTGGTGTCAACGAGCATGTGGAGATCAGTCTGCTCTGGGCTTGGCGGGCAAGCCCCGAGATGCCGGAGCAGCCCGAGAAGCTGCACCCGGCTGGGGGAGAGTTGCACCTGCTGTGGCCGGAGGAGCAGGGAAGGGAATTTGGAAGGGCCAGCAGGAGAGGCTCTGGGGAAGCCAAGTTCCAGAGGAGAGAGCCCAAGGAGGGAGGAGCCTCACCTCACCTTGGAGAGCGAACACACACTTTCCTGGGAGACAGAGGGCACAAGGAATAACGGCTTTTACCCACCACCCCACTGAACATTAACCCACACCACGGCCCCGCGAGGCAGGCATTATCAGGCTGAACCACACGACGTCGCCAGTATCCAATCATCTTTGACCTGTAAAGATGGCAAATTCATGTGGTTCCCTCAAATATCAGCCCCATTTTAAAGAGAAGGACACTGAGGCTCAGCTCGATGAAGAGACCTGGCTGAGGTCCCACTGCTAATAAGTGGCGGAGCTGGAACCGGAACGCTGGTCAGCCTGACTTTGACAGCCCTGGTGCCCGCCCTTCCAACACAGACCATGAGAGGAGGAAAGGGAAGTGGGGCTGTGCTGAGCCAGGGCACGAGCTGATGCCTGGCGCGTGGCCGAGGCAGGGTGGAGACGGACATCCGAGGTCCACCGATAAAGCCCGGCGGGGCCTGCTCACGGAGCCAGGGCCCAGGTGAGCAGAGTGAAAAGCTGCCCCAGAAGCCTGGGGCCTCTGGTGGTCAGGTGGAGCGGCAGCCTGCCTGCCCGGGCTCCGCGGGCCTTCGGCGCCAGCACACCGGCTGGGAACCCGCAGTTCCCGCCAGTTCCCAGCCACCCTTTCTAGTGCCTCATCCTTCCCGAGCAGCCTGGGCTTGGGGTCCCTAAGGTACTGACGTCCTCAAATGGAGGTGCCTCCTTCCAAGCAGTTTAGACTCTCACCTTGGCAGAACAGAAGAGAACAGGCCCCAGGGGTAGAGATATGAAGGGACGTGATGGCGCAAGTGTCTGTCCCTTCAAAGGACCCCACCTGCCCTTCCTTCCTTCCTCTTGCAGCCTCCAGTTTGGATCCTCAACTCCTGAATCACCTCGGGGTGATCACATCCACTCCCCAGGGCTGCTGGGCTGGGGGCACACTGACCAGTGACCACCAAGGGACCTCATGTCCTCCAGGCACACCCCAGGGACTGGCAATCCTGGGAGGGGGAGGGCAGATTATTATGCAAGGTCAGTAAGATGGTGTCTCCGGATTTCGTTCCCAGGCAGCCCTCCAGACAGAAACAGGAACGGAACGAGCTGCACCTGGCGGGGGCTCCACGGCAGCCCGCCTTCGCATCAGTCAGGGGGAAACTGACAATACGAACTCGTTACTCTCCCAGTGAGATAAGAATGGGGACGGCCCTTTGCTTTGTTTCCTCGAATCTTAGCGAACGTCCATCTCCTAGTGCCCACTGCGCCGGGCACTGTGGACTTACCTCCTCTGACCGCAGCTCCCCAGGAGGGACTGTGCGCCCGCGTCTCAGGTGCGGAGAGCCAGCGGGGCGGGACGCTCCCGGCCGGCGTGAGGCTCTGAGCCGGCGGCCCGCAGCGCGCTCAGCTCGGGCAGGGTCCGTGCTGCGGCCTCCGCGGTCCCCTCGGCCCCGCCCCCGGCCGCGCCGCTGCCCCCGGGACTCCCGCGCGGCGGAGCGCGGGCCTCCCCTGCTCCGGCCGAAGCTGTCGGCCCGCGGGGCGCAGCTGCCCGCGCCCGCTGGGCTCCCGCCTGTGCCCGCCCAGTCCGCTGCCCGCGCCGCCCACGAGCGCGCTCCAGCCGCCGCCCGCCGGGGACGAGGAGCCCGCCCGCAGCCGCAGCCGCAGCCCTGCACGCGGGGCTGCCCCAAGCCCACCCCGACCTCCCTACTTCTCTCTCTCTACCCCTCTTCCACCGCTGTTTCCTCATCCATGAAATGGGCATAAGAAGACCTGCCTTTTATAAACTCGTTCGAAATATTATTTAATAATTGCAGACCTCCTATGAGCCTGGCTCTCCTGCTGTGCACGCAAGGCCGAACAAGACAGGATCCATGTCTTTGTGTCATCCTGAAGCTCCCAGTCCTGGGGCGGAAGACAGACAAGGGACAAGAAAAAAGTTATTCCAGAGTGAGCTGCTCTGGGCAAAGGGAGGGCACAGCGCGGGTAAGCCCTGGAGGCATCCGGCCGCTGGGGACACCAGCAGGCAGTGTGGTCGCATAATGGGGGAAAAGCGCCCAGGGGTGTGAGTGGAACAGTCAGGGAGGGGCTGGTAGGTCCTGGAAAGGTCCCCAGGGTTGTGGTGATGAGGATTAAATGAGAATGTGTCACTTTTGGAGCCCAGGTGACACACTACTTGGCTGAAATGGAACCGCTTTGCTTACAAAGGCTGCTCCGTTTTTGAATACACTAACTTATCATTTCCTCCCCAAGGAGGCCGCATGGTAAAATCACACGTGTGCTTAGAGGGTAACATATCTGCTTCCACACCTCCTCGATACTGACACGCACGGCTCCTCCATAAAACCTCCCGTGGCTCCCCATGGAAACGCCTCCACGGAGCTGTGGGCAGTGCCATTTATAAATGCATGTAGATTCTACTTTTTATTCCTTTCTTACTGATGAAGCAAAGTGAGACTCAGTGATTGAGCAACCTGTCTGAAGTCACTCAGCTAAGAAATGAGCCGATCTGCGATTTGATGTGAGCCCAGCCTGCCAAGCACCCAGGCCTCCACTTGCTGGCCCCGCGGACTTGCACCTGACATCTCTTCTTCCTGGACCGCTCTCCTCCCTGCCTGGCCTGCCTGGGAAGCTGCTGCTCCTCCTTCACTTCCCAGCTCTGATGTCCGTGATGTCCGTGCTGCCGTGACACATTTCAGCATGCGACAACCCTCCTGTGCTCTGCTGCAGACTCGGGGGAAATAGTTTGGCTCTTTGCCCAAGCACCCTCTCCCCCCATTTCTAGTTCTTGTCTGTGCCCCCAGATCCCAGCACGGGTCCATGCACAGAGGCAGCATATGACAGAGGAAGAAAGGAATACAAAGGAAAGAAAGACAGAAAATTTAATGAGATGTGATCATAATGGTGGCTTCCAGAAGTGCAAAATCAGAGAATACTGCTTGTCCAGAAACCGCTCAACTCAGTGCGGAGCTCTATGGACACCTGTCCACTGTGCAGGCAAGAACTTAGACACTGTCACCTCCTCCTTGCAGGGCAGCTGTGTGGGGCCTGGGCTGCCTGTAGCCTCTCGGGCCTTGCCGATGAGCCCTTGGAGGCAGGCTTCCACATGGACACATTTGAGAGCCACTGCCCAGGGCTCACGATGGGCTGAGCCCTAACCCCCGTGGTCAAAGAACAGCCTGGAGAGCTGAGAGGGCAGTGAAAGCAGCAAAGAGCTCCCATGCCAGGCAGAAGTCCCTTCTCTTACACCATCCTCATGCCTACCTAATGAGGTGTGATCATCCCATTTCACAGGTGAGAAAACTGAGCCTCAAAGAAGTGGAGTGTCTTGTCTCAGCCAGCCAACTTGTAGATGGCAGGGCTGAGATTTTAATCCAAAGTCTGAGCTCTTTCTTCCGGACCCTATTGCCCCTGAGAGGGATATGTAGGTAAGATAGCAGACATTCCTGGGTAAATCTACGTACCCAGAGCTGGCTGCTAGGCTGTTTGCCGCTTGGGGAAAGAAACAGCACCCCCTGGCGGTGGGAGAGCCCCACAGCGAGCTTAGCCAGAGCCCCTGAATCTCCCTAAGAAAGCAGAGTCCACAAGCAAGAAACTGGGAGCTGTCGTTGCCCCCCTCGCTGGCATGCAGGCCCAGGAGCCCAGTCTGCCTGGCTGGGCTGGCCTGTCCTTCTACCTCCAGGCTCTGCCGGTCAGCCAGGCTGCATTCCGTGGTCTCTGGGGAAGGGACTAGGTAGTATTTTCCTTCTGCCATAAAAGTGGCTGGAAATTGACCATCCTTAATAGCTTAGTGATGGGCCGCACTTCCCACCCTCTTAGGAATGTTCCATGTGAATGGCCTTGGAGTCAAACGTGAGCACCAGTCCCTCCGGTGTGGGCAGCCCTCAAGATGACCTCTCTCCCTCTGGACTCTCAGTTCACAGCAAGGTTAGTATTCTCCTTGGTCCAAGGAGGAAGCTGAAGGCCAGCCATCCAGGGGATGGACCCCGGTCACCTGCCTTGCTGCAAACTTGCTGGGATTTGGATCGGGCCCACTCACGTTGCTTTCACCACACTGAGAGCCAGTGTGGTCTGTGGCCACAGCTGGGCATGGAGGCCACCTGGCAAAGCCTCAGATTCTCATCTGTAAAGTGGAGCTGATAATAAAGTCCACCTCGAGAATTGTTGTGGAGAAATAAGACAAGATCCGAAGAGCTGGTAGTGCAGGCATGGGCAGGAAACACCCTGCAGGGCTGCGGCCGCTGTTGGGATTCCTGTGTCCCAGTGCCAGCCCACCTCCCTGGGCCCCCACCCCCAGAGCCATGCCCAGTCCTTAGATCAGTCACTGAATCCATAAGAAATGCAGATGGCCACGAAGAGAGACCCCAAAAGCAAGAAAGAACCCTTGAAAATTAAACATATGATTGCTGAAATTTAAAAACATTTTATTAGAAGGGATGGAAGAACAAGATAAGGAAATATCCCATAATGTAGAGCAAAAGCACAAAAATATGGAAAAACTCAGAGCAAAAATAAGAGACACAGATGATTAATACAAATGACCCATCGTCCGATTAATAAAATTTCCAGGAAGGGAGAACAAAGACAATGAAAGGTAGCATATCAGTCATAGTCTAGGCAGAAAAGATAATTTACCCTCAGACAGTCAAATGAAGGGACTTTAATAGAAAGGCAACTTACAGAGATTAAGCCGGGTTAAGGGAAAAAACCAGAAATGATTAGGCACCCAGAGATCAACAAGAGTGAGAAGCAGTTACCTCCCTTCAGCTAAAGGCACAGAAGGAGGAAACCGTGTTACCAGAGCCAGAGGACTGTGCAGGAAGGGCCACCCAGTGAGAGCCACTGCAGCGTGGAGACATGGCACAGTCACCAGTCTCAGCACTGAAACAAGGAGAAGTAGGGAAGAACTCTGCCAACCCCCTGTCCTTCTACCTCCAGTCTCTGTGGGTCCCTCCCATTGACCAAACCCAACTGGAATCCCGCCAGTAAAGGAATGGTCTGGCCTCCCTGGGCACAGAGAACAGCAGAGAATGGATCTGGGTGGAGTGTAAACAAAGTAGCCAACACTTAAATCATCCACAGTAACAGAAAGTACCACAGAGCTATAGACTGAAAGGACCCCCTGGCACTCCACACCTAGACAGATCACTGTAAAATTTCAAACACCAACGATAAAGAGAAGATGCTAAAATATTCCACAAGGCAGGGGGAAGGTCGCTTACAAAGAAAAGAAGAGGGGATTGACCTTTATCATTCACCAGTCTTGTCAGCAACACAGGATGATGGAAGATTATGAAATGAGGGAAATACATTTTTAGGGCTCCTGGAAGAATATTTCGAAACTAAAAATTCTCATCTCACTGTAATATCAAATATAAGGGTCAAATAAGGATATTTCCAAACTTGCAAGTTCATGTTTCATGAACCCCTCTGAGGAAGTTAATTAAGAAGGCTCCAGCATAACTGGTACTAAACACAAGAAAGGAGAGGTGAGGTCAGAGAAATGCTTGAGCTGACCCAGAAGCCTGGAATTTTCTTTCCCCGCCCAAATAATAAACCAGCATTACTACATCCCTGGGGGAATTTCAGAGATCGGTGCCATCATAAAGACTTAAAAGATACAGGGAAGGGGATGCCTGTCACGTTCCCATCCGCTTGGCTCACCTCTTTAGCCAGTGCAGAGAGTTGCTGAATCTTGGAGAATGACTGTGGAGTGTCATAAATTTAACCAGGCAGTGGCTCCAATTTGAGCTGCTCTTCTAAGTGTGATGCAGAACAACTTACCCACCCCTGCGCTTAGTACGTAGCTACTCATCCAGCTCGTGTCTTCTCCCCTCTATAGCAACTAGGAAAGGCCGGCAGAAGTTTGCTTTCACTGGCCAAGGACAGCAATACAAAGCCAATGTCTTCTCTCAGTCTATGTCTGTTCTCCAGCTTTCTGTCAGGGTGAGGTCTACAGAGACCTTGAGCATCTGGACATCCCATAGCCATCACGCTGGTGCAGTACGCAGGCAAGGCATGCTGGGTGGACTGAGATGAGCAAGGAAAAATAACCAGATGCCTTCGTAAGACACATGCATTCCACAGCACGAGAAGAAATTCCAGCTGCCACCCCGGTAAAGCTTCCAGAAGTCCAGGGGATATGGACTATGTCAGAAAGCTCCCACTATTGTGAAAAACACGTTGTTTGCACTCCTCACCACTGAGAAAAAGGTATAATGACTGGTTAGCTTGTTTGAATTTGGGAAGCCATAGATACCACATTGAGGTGTGCTACTCCAATTCACCATGTAACCCATAGAATCCGCTGGTTTTGAGTAGGGTTCAGAGCAAAAGAAGGCTCTGTAAGAGGTCCAGGCTGTAGCACATATGATAGATGTCTGTGACCTTGGCAGGGAGAGATGCTGTTTGGATCCTCTGGCAAACCCGCATGGGAGAATCACAGCACAGACTGCTTAGGGAGTCTAGCAAAGTCACATGCTTGTCTGCAAATACCGCTTCTCCTTTTGAGAAACAGCTTCTGCCATGCTACTTGATGAAATCGTGGGACAGCAAGTGACCACATATAAAGTGGTTAAGCTGCCCACTATGAAATAAGTGTCATCTGACTCCCCTAATAAAGTTGCATGTGTGAGCGGCCCTCCATTACTGCGTGGAAATGGTGCAGGCTTGAGCAGGTTCTGCAGCCACAGGTTGAGTTCAGAAGCAGATGACTCAGGCTCCCACAGCAGCTCAATCTGCCCCATTGCTGCCTCTCCCTCGGCCTGTACCTGCAACTGCGGAATAGAACACGTGGGCCTAGTTACACATGGCCCCGGTGGGTGTGCTAGGACCAGCTAGAGGCGAGTGCTGCAGTTTGCAATCCCACTCAAGGGTCATCCCGAAAGTCAACGGGGAAGGGAAACGCCTTCGGAGGCAGAACTGCCAGCTGCATATCTGGTGCCCACTCTGCCAGGATGGAGAGAGGGCCACGGGTGGAGAGCTATGCTAATCCAGCACATGAGCAGCAGCTAAACTTTAGCCAGATGACAAGAGCAGAGAAAGACTATAGAATTGATAACAAGGAGATCTCAAGAGAGACACCTAGATGTACTTCTTAGAATGGGCACAGAGGGCGAAGACATGTGTTTCCCGTGGGAATGCTAACCCACAGCAAAGGGGGCACTCCGACAAGACGACCCTTCCCAGAGAAGCCAATCAGCCTCTTTTCCCAGACACCTGGTGCTTGCTTAATGGTGTCACAGAATAAGGTAAGAGGGCGTCATGGAGATTATGTGTGGGCTCAAGAGCACAGCCCTCCACTCTCCAAGGCCAGCCTGGTTACCCATGTTGCTGAGTGCCCATCCTGGCAATAGCAGTGCTCGTCCTTGAGCCCCTTACATGGCATCATCCCCTGGGGTGACTCACAACCACAAATTGGCAAATTGATTACATTGTACCCTTTCATCATGGAGGGACTGATGCTTTGACACTTATTCTGGATAGAGCAGGGTTTAGGGAGTCCCAGTAGCTAAGAGCAGGGAGTTGGAGACCAAGTAGAGTCAAAGGATGCCCAAAGAAGGAGCAGATGAGGGAGGCAGGTGTTGGAGCCTGGCAGGGAGGGATGTGCCCACATGGATGGCACAGTAGCCACTGCAGCCTGGTGCTGTCTGAGGAGAGCACACTGTGGATGGCAGCCTTGCATGTTGGGGGAACCTGTCATGGGGTGTCAGAGCCAGAGCAGGACGACGAGTGCATGTGGGGAGGTGGGGCATGGTGGCCCAGCTCAGGGTGTTAGAGCCCAAGGACTGTGCAGAGACGGTGCACATGGCAGAAGGGGACGACCCAGGGCGGGGTGCCAGAGCCCAAGCAGAGTGGTCAGGGTTCTGCTGTGGGAAGCTGGGAGCATGCAGCGGATCAACTGAGCAAAGTAAACATATTAAGGCTAACGGAAGCCAGTTTTCTCACCGACGCAGAAGGCGGTCACAAATATGGAAGGGGAGAAAACCAGAATGAGCCCTGTGGTTTTGATTAGAATTGAAAGTATTGGTGTGAGCTCATGATTTTCAAAATGTGTAGATAAATATTGATGTAATAGTGTATGTGCACCCATGTATGTGTATGTGTGTGTGTGTGTGCGTGTGTGTGTGTGTGTGTGTGTGTGTGTGTCTCCTTGCTCTGTCCACCAAGAAAGCCTAGGAGCAGTGATATCCCAATAGCAATGAACACTCCTGCACTCATATCTTGGCTTCTAAATGCCATGCTCCATTAAAAGGATCCAAGGCTCCTCAGGAAAATGACTGATCCCAGGGCTGGGTCAGAGAAAGTCCAAGATGAGCCTGAAAGATTTTGGGGAGCTAGAAAGTACCGAAGTGCTCTAAGAATGATGGAGGCAAGCCAGAAAGGCCCAGAATCCAGCTCGAAGGGGCCCTTGATGGCCCTCGTTTAGACCGTGGGCATCTAAATAAATAGTGATGATGATGGAAAATAGCCCACTGAATAAAATAGAAATCCAGGAGTCCATTTCAATGTAAATAGATGAGTGAGTAAAGTGAAAGTTTGATGAGGAATGGGATGTTTACATGGTTTCAGTGTGCCTCACTGCAAAATATTTATTCATTACAAAGAGAAAAGAAGTCATTTTACAGTGGAGAAGCACTTTACAGAAGTGCTTTAATCAAATTATCAAAGCAAACACCATCACTAATCCTATGAACTGAAATTACTCACTGCAGGATAGAATGTGAGGAGAACACAGCATTGCCTCTGTGATATTCCTGCCAAAGGTGCATTAAAATGAATCCAATCTTGAGGAGACATCAGCCCAAAGTGAGGGACATGCTACAAAATAACTAGCCCATCATCTCGAAACATGCCAAGACCATGAAAGTCATGGAAAGACTGGAGAACTGTTCCAGATTGAAGGAGACCAGAGATATGATGTTAATAACTAATCTGAGTATCTTGGGACAGCTGATGAAACTTCAGCGGAACCTGAAGATGAGGGGGTAGTCATGTATTAATGCAAATTGCCTAAGTCATGATAGATACATTTTGGTTAAGTAGGAGAATGTCCTTTTCTATAAGAAAAATTTACAGTAAAACTAGGCTGGATGCAGTGGCTCATGCCTATAATCTCACCACTTTGGGAGGCCAAGGCAGGAGGATCCCTTGAGGGCAGGAGTTCAAGACCAGCCTGGGCAACATAGTAAGACCCCATGTCTACAAAATATAATTTTTAAAAAATTAACCAGGTGTGGTGGCATGCACCTGTAGTCCTAGCTACTCAGGAGGCTGAGCCAGGAGGATCACTTGAGCCCAGGAGTTTGAGGTTACAGTGAGCTGTGATCAGGTCACTGCACTCCAGCCTGGGGAACAGAGGGAGACCCTGTTTCTAAAAATAATAATAACAAAAAAACAATAAAACTAGTCTTTTGAAGAAATGGGTATCTTCTTGGCAACTTACTCTCAAATGGTGCAGAAAGTAAGTGTTCTTTATCCTCACTTGCAACTTTTCTCTAAGATTATTTAAATTACATTTTTTAAAGTATCAAAAATGTACTTCATCTTTATGGAATAAAACAGAAATAAAAATTGAAAATAGTAACCTCTGCAAATAGAGCTGGGGTTGGCAGGGGAAAATGCTAACAGGAGTTATCTGAGCAATAGGATTTTAGGCTATTTTTTTGTTTGTTTCCTTTCTAAATTTCTCTACATTAAAACACAATAATTACAACTTTATAAAGAAAAGAATTAATAAAATAAATGTAATTACATCCCACAGCACAAAGAGTTGTTACCACAGCTTGGTAACAACCATTCCAGCCTCGGTTTCATCATCTGTATAATGGAGCCAAGATTGGTTTAAGTTTGTTATTAATACAAGTTGGTGAGGGTTCAAAGAATTGAGGGATAGAGATACAATATCAAAGCCTTTTTCAAAGCCACATGGAAGGGAGGTGTGAGGGAGGGACCCCAGGGCTTCAGGGTCAGAGGGCAGGTAAGAGTCTGGGCCTAGAGGAGGCCTTCCAAGTGGAGAATCTGGCCAGCAGGGCAGCTGAAGAGGGTACACCTGCTGTGGGAGGAGGCTCCTCAGGCCCTGAGGCATCTACATTTGTTCTTTGTTTGCCTTTGCTCTCTGCTGAGGCCATAAAGAGATAGGCCATAAAATAACCTATTCTGGCTGCAGGAAAGAAAGATAAGAAATGTCAGCTGGGCAGCCAACACATTGCCTGCCTGCCTCCCCAGGCAGCCAGCCCTACCCTGGCCCCCGACTCTGCCTCTCTCCAGGGGAAAGCTGGACTGCCCTGGCACCCCGCCCCTTCCCCCTCCTTGCCAATGCCTCCCTTGTTCTCTACTCCACTTCGAAGAAGTTGTCATCTGCCACCAAATCTCCATCCCATGGTCCAATCCATGACATTGAACTTGACCAGCCCAGAACAGCATTTTTCCCCTTAGACAGGATAAGAGAGACAAAGACAAAGGCGCACTGTTCCCCTAGAGGCCCATATTCCCTGTCTTCTGTTAGCCAGTGACTTACCAGCCCAGAGCGCATCACTGCCCTTCACGAGGACATCAGAGGAGAAATACCAAAGCACCAGAGCCTGCACTCTTTGTATCGATGCTCCCAGTCCTTGTCCCTGCCTTCCAGAACCAAAGAGATTCATTCAGTCTATACTAATTCAACTAATATTTTAAAACACATGTGCTAGACACCGATAGAAAGTTTAGCTCCCCAAGATACGTTATAATGGATGCAGATGGGATAGTGAGTAAAACATGCACCAAGTTACCATACACCTTGGACAAAGCACTCACTCTATTCTATTCCCCATCTCAGATTGTGCTTAGCTGTGTTGTGCTACCAAATTTGCCTAAAACAGTGATATATCGGTCAGCTATCACTGAGTAACAAAGAACCACAAAAGCTCAGAACGTGCAAACATGACTGCAGGTCAGCTGTGGGTTAGCTGACCTTGGCTGGGCCCAAGGGGGCAGCTCTGCTTCAAGCTTTGAGTCCAGCTGGACTTGGCTCCTCACTGAGGTTTAGACTCCTCCACGTGTGAAGGGGAAGTTCCAAAGAAGCTTTGCTCGTGGAGGTGGCAGAAGTGCAAGAGGACAAGTCCAGCTATGCAAGGTTATTTCCAGCCCTACTTGAGTCACATCTGCTAACATCCATTGGCCAAAGCCAAGTTGCCCGGCTGAGCACAAAGGCAAGAAGTAGGAGTAGCAGCACCCCACCCACCCTGAGGCCAAAGCAAGTCATGGAGCCACGCCCAGCATTAAGAGAACAGGAACTATCCTCTTCCAATTAAGTGGGGTGGAAGGAGAGCGAAATATGTTTAAACAATAATCTAATCTATCACAGGCAACAATACAATTCCATAAATATTAAAGGAACCAATATTCACCCCATCTCATTAAATTTAACCATGAAAAATCTGCATCTTCCATTATCAAGTCTGACTCTATTTTTTCCACTGACATATTTAAATCCTCCAAAAAAAAGAAACCCTATTTCATTTTTTTATGGAAAAAATAAGCTCAAAACTTCCCTTTCCCTAGAGCAGTTTCACTCTGTAACAGACACAGTTCCCCAACACTTTCAGATCTGGGCTATGGAAAGTTCTAAAGGAACACACAGACACACGAAAAAGAATATTGCATGTGATTAATATTGCAATATTCCTGTGAGATATACATATCATATATCACATATATCTAATATCTACATATATATATATATATCACATGAGCAAGTTCCCAGATCCAAATGAAACTATAACAACTGCTTATCTATAAAGTAACAATTCTATTATATGCAAATCTTTCCTCTAAAAGGCACTGTGCCCAGACTGTAATGTATTTTACAATCTAATTCCCACACATTATGCATGTTAGGCATATATATTTACGACTATTACATCTTCAATATTGATTAATATAAGCTTTAACAGCTGCCTATAACCTTTTTTATTCCTTTAATTTTAACCTTGTTTCAAGTGTTTTATAAACAGCACACAACTGGATCTGGGCTTTGTATCTAATCTGAATCTCATTATTTTAATAAAGCTTACCCATTCATATTTATAATATCAATGTGTTTGGATTTATTCTAGAATGCATTCTATTTATTGTGTTTTATTGTTTTGTATCTTTTCTTTTCCTGTCTTTTGTTAGCCAAATCAATTTATCTCTTTGTTCCTTTTTTCTCTCAAGGTTTAAAGCTACATATCACATTTCTATTTTTCTAATTATTCTTAAATTTTCAATACAAATATTTGAACTTTGTCCAACTGGTATGTAGCATTAGTCATCTATATTCTACCCCAAACAAGGAAAAACCTTAATATGAAAGATAAATAAAATTTGGAATTGTAGTAGGTATAGAAATTCTCGGAAGCACATTTTTTAAATTAAACTTTTATTTTGATAAAATTGTAGATTCACGTGCAGTCATAAGAGACAATACAAAGAAATCCCATCTACCCTTTACCCAGAGCCCCCACGGTAGCATCTTGCAAAACTATAGTATCACACCACAGCCAGAATACTGACAGTGACAGGGAACGACAGAGCCTACCAACACTGCAACCCCTCTCCTCTCCAGTCCCTCTTGCAACCACACCCACTTCCCTGCCGCCCCAACCCCTCCTCAAGCCCTGGAAACCACCAACCTGTTCTCCATTCTTATAATTGTCATTTCAAGAATGTTACCCACATGGAATTATGTAGTATGTATACTTTTGAGATTAGCTTTTTTCATTCAGCGTAATTCTCTGGAGATTCATCCAATTGTTACATATATCGATAGTTTCTTTTCATTGCTGAAAACATTCCCCAGTATGGATGAACCATAGTACACCATTTACTCACTAAGGACATCTGGGTTGTTTCCAATAGTTTGGGACTATTACAAACAATGATTCTATAAATATTTCTGCACAAATTTTGAGATGAACATGAGTTTTCATTTCTGGAATAAATGCATAAAAGTGCAACGTAGTAGCTGCATGTTTCATTTTTCTTGGGGCTTTTTTGTTGTTATTGTTTTAATGAAACTGCCAACCTGTTTTCCAGAGTGTCTGCACCGTTTTACATTCCCACCAGCAATGGATGAGTGATCCAGTTTCTCTGCATCCTTGCCAGCGTTTGATATTGTCACTATTTTTTTAAAATTTAACAGTTGCTTTTAACTGGAGTTTGTATTAAATACATATAGCAGGGAGAAGAAGCAGAAGAAACAACTGTCTCAACTCCCAGTAGTAGCACCATGGGAAACCAAAAAAATTAACAAAAGCAAAAACAAAAACAAAACTATCTCTTAATAGGAAAGAAGGAAAGGAAATAAATCAATTACATCTGGAGTGATTAATGCAGGTACAATTTTTAAACAACCACTATCTCCTTTGATAGTCATGTTTTACAAAATTGGCTAACACGTGTTTCAAAATCCTTCATGTGCATATACACTTAAAGTGAATAAATTACCTTTTTAATGAGTAAAGCCATGCTCTATGGAAAAACAGCTGAATAACAAAAGTGTTCTTATATCTTTACATTGAATGTCAGAAAACACAGCAGAGAGAATCTACAACTTGTGATAAGAATAGAACAGAATAAAATTTCATTTTACTTGAGACTTTCATATCAATCTGATTGGTTAGCAAATTGATTCTCTGAATTCACTGGGTCATAAACATACTGCATCCTGCTATTTTCACGGTAGCACAGACAAGGTGACTTACACTACTGAGGAAATAAAGCATTTCTAGGTCAAGTGATTTGCTTCATAGTTTCTCTTTAATTAAATTTGAGTTCCCTTCTTAAAAACAGACTTGTATTTCTGATGTCATATATTTTCTTTCTTGAAGAGGAGAGTTTATTATTATTTCCATTTTTAACCGGTTTTTGTTTTACTCATCCCCTGTCCCCCATGTTGAAGTTATCTGAAATCTTAGTTCCAGGTTGTTATAGTTATGTATAAAATAACTGCTACATTATACTGATAAAATCAATAATTATTTAGAATTATTAAGTTTTACTAGTACCTTCCTTGATACTACTTTTGAATCTCACAGCTTTTTCTTGGATTTATATTTCATTTTGCTAAAGCACATCCTCTGTAATTCTTTCAAATAAGATTCACAGGTAATAACATTAGTGATAACCAGAACGTCCTGCCTTAAGACGTCTTTCTATTGCCCTCACACTTGACTTAATAGGTTGGCTGAGGATAGAATTAAAAGTTTAACGTGGTTCCTTCCAGAATTTCAAAGGTACTGCTCCATTGTCTTTTGTATCTAGTGTTGCCAACTGGGAACACTGATGTCGGTGACCCTCTTTTTTGTTACTGTTGTTTATTTATTAATCCCCACCCCTCTTTGGAGGCTTTTAGAATTTTGTCTCTATCCCTGGTGTTCAGGAATTTCACAACAGGCCAGCACCGTGGTTTGCACCCGTAATCCCAGCACTTTGGGAGGCCAAGGCAGGGTGATGGCTTGAGGCCAGGAGTTCAAGACCAGCCTAGGTAACAGAGAGACCCTGTCTCTACAAAAAATAAAAATAATTAGCTAGGCGTGGTGGCATGAGCCTGTGGGGCTGAGGCGGGAGGCTGCCATGAGCAATAATTATGCCTATGCACTCCAGCCTGGGCGACAGAGCAAGACTCCACCTCTAAAAAAAAGAAAAGGAAAGAAAGAAATTTTAAAACAGGAATTTAAGTCTGCATCTTTTCTTTTTATTTTTTCTTGTCATCCTGCTTGGTATTCAACGGGCCTTTAATTTAGAGTCTTATATTTCTTCTGCTCTTAGACATTTTCTTTCATTTTTTATTTGATTATTTTTTAGTATCTATTCTTTCTATTTTATCTTCCTTGTACTTTCATTAGATTTTGAAACTATTCTCCATTACTCTTAATTTTCTTTTATACTTTCTCTATTATGTAGGGTGTCTGCTGTGATCTATTAATATAACAAAGAGAGCCCTAAAATTATATGGTTTGAAAAACAAAGGTTATTTCTCTCTCACATAAGGCTCAGAAGTGAGCATCCCAAGCTAGTGGAGCACTTTCTTCCACACATTCACTCAGGGACCTGTGAAAGTCGATTACACAAATTGGGTCACTCATGTCATACCCAGCTAAGTCAGAGTTGAGGGGCCAGGGGGAACAATAACTTGGAGCACACAGCACCTGCTCCAAAAATCAAATTTTCCACAAGCCCAGGTGCTGAAACTGCTTGTTGTAATCCAAAACCAGTTTAATCTGACAGCTTCTAAAACAACCAACCTGCTGTGACTCTAGGACTAGTTTTACCCACCGCTGTCACTCGCCAATCAGAGCTTGCCAGTTCCAAAACTTTACTAGTGCTTATGAGCTTTCTTTCAAAACAGTACATAACATTCCTCCTGTTCACAGAACCTCCAATCTTCTCTTTGCTCCTCTGACATACTGAACACCACCCACCCACTCTGGTTGTGCCCCAAATTGCATTTCTTGCTTCCCAAATAAAATGTTAAATTTAGAGATTCATCTCTATGTTTTATTTGACTTTGACATACTTGGTGTCAGAAGTGGGATTCTAAAGCCAACTCACTTGGGGAGAATGCCCAGCCCTGGGAACTGTGACATGCAGTACCCACACTGGGGCCCTCTGAGCCCCCCACTTCGGCAGGTTGCCTCCTTTCCTTATGGTGAGTCACTCTTGGACCAAACTTCCAATTTTTGGTTGAGTTCTGTTTTATTTGGGATTTTGTTGGGGAGGGGTCCTTCCACCTTTTGTTTGAGAGGAGTCTTTCACCCTCTGGTTGGGAGATCTCTTGGGGTGGACCCTTTTCCTCCTGTGAGACCTCGGACGTGAAGTCTGGGTAAAGGGATTGTTCCCTTCAGCTTGAGGTCTCAGGAAAAGGATTTTTCTTTTTCCCTTCAGTTGAAGAGGTGGCTTATTGTCCTTCTTGGTAAGAACATACTTTATTTTCCATCGGCACTTGTGTTTTAGTTTGGCTTTTATGTATTCAGCACTTGCATTTTGATTGACTTTTGTGTATCCAGAATCACCTAGATAAACTTAGTTTCAAATGGGCCCTCGAAGGTCAAAGGCATGCCAAGATATTTTCTGGGACACCATCTGGCAACATGTTCAAATATTATAGGGATCATTAAAACAGTCTGTTGTTCTTTAAACTATAAGACTGTGACTATAAAATAATATACTACAAATAGGACTCATATGTCAATTGATATCTTGAAGCTAAAATAACCTAAATAAACATTCAGGTCTCAAAGATTGCCTCACTACAAAATGCTGTCTCATTTGTTTGCTGAGACTTTTTCTTCTCTGGAACTTTCCTTTCCCCTTCAATTTCTCCTCTTTCTCCTTCTCTAAGCTAAATTCCCTTTTTCCAAATTCCTCAGCCATTCTAGAATATTTACTATTTAACTAAAAACATTTGAAAACCAGTAGATATAAAAGAAAATCATTTTTATTGTTTCTTAGAAGCAAAAGATGAAATTCCCATGTAAAAGACACACTCCTTATACTAAAAGGAATAGCAACATTCTTATATTCAAAGATAAGGAATTGAGACTAAGAAAATACCATACAGAGCTTGAGAAGAAAAACTCTTCTTTGGGGCCTCCTCGCTTTTCACAGTTAACTATTCTTTATCCAGTCCAGTATATTGCTAACTGACTGAAACTGCTCTACCCAAAATTTGGTTCACAGCCTTAACAAATTACATATTAAGAAAAATTCTTAAAACCCGTTTTGTCAGAAAAATAATTTGGATTCAACTGTCTTTTATGAACCAATGAGTTTATAAGTTTTACTATGTCATGGCTATTAGATCCTTCTTTGTGTATGTGCATACACGTGTTTAAGTGCTTTTACGCATATGTACAAGTATTACGTTGCGTGTTGCAACTACATGGTAAAATCTGGCATAGTTGGCCAGAAATCTGTTAAGAAATTCCATTTAGATAAATGGGCACACGTGTAAAATATATAGTGATTAATCCGCAAATTTTTTTTAGTTCTTGTGACTTAAGTCTTTGATAAGTTAATTGGTTTTAAAATTGTTGATAAAATAAAATTAGAAATGTTTTCAAAATTGCCAACATACATTTTTGCCTGGGTTTATCGATCAGACAGTTTTATATTTACCTCTGCTACATGTTTTAAGGTCATGAAGCTATAAACTCCGCCTAAAACAGAATAATCTTTGTGCTTACTTGACAAGTAAGATTAATTTAATATTGTTGATTTAATAAAAACAGCTGTGACTTGTGAATTATCAACTGGATACCCATGTATTCAACTTTAAGTCTCTTACTCAGGTAAATACTTGATATTAACAGGTTATAAAACTGGTTAATAAAAGAAATAACTTAAAATAATGCCTAGGTCTGTCTAATATCTCAGTTTTCATTAGCAATCTAGGTATAATTGTTAAAAAAAAATTAGGGAATTGTAAATTGAATAAATGTTTATAAATAAACTTTTCATGTAATTTAAAATTTTTAAATTATGTTATGTTAAATTAAATAATAGATACTCATTAAATGCCTAAGTCATATCCAAATAAGATAAAAAACAAACAAATTGCTAAATAAATATGACTTTGTCCTTGGCTTATTAAGTTTTATAATTAGTTTAAACATATTTAGGTCTATTAATCAACATATAAATTTAAGAAAAGCATAATTTTGTATGAGAGAGAATCTTACGTGGTAAATTTTTGTCATGAAGTAAAATGGCTATTTAAAAAATACAAATTATAGAAAAAAGCAGAAAGTGCAGGCATGTCGTCAAGGGTCTAAGTCATAGAAAGATTCCTAAAGGGGGAATTTGTGAAATGAATTTTGTGTATGATCAAGTCTAACTAAAAAACAATTATTTCTAAGTCTTTCTAAAGATTGAACTTTAATATTAAAAATACACCAATACAAAACTAAAAAATTGGTCCCCTGTGTTAGAACAGAAGGTTTTCCTGAAGTGCTGATATGCTCTTAATAAAACTGCAAGGGGTTTCAATTTTTAATTCTAAAAACTGCTTCTGTAACAACCATCTTCTAAACTGCAGATAGTGTCTTTTTCTGCCACATTTCTTCCTAAGATCTATTTAACTTCTCTAGTTTCAGGTTAAAAATACTGTCCTCTTTCCTTAAAATGGTAATTTTATTTCTTGAGGTAAAGTTTTCCTTTTGAAATTTCTCAGATTTATATCTCGGAAGTTCAACTTTCACTGTACCTCACCACACATGATTTGCAGGTCATACATCATTGAAATCCACCTCTTGGGGCACCTCTCCAAGCCCTACCCACTACCTGTGCTCCCTGTCCACAGCTGGTGTTCTGCCTCCTCCCCACAGTCCTCTGTCCCCAGCAGCATCCCAGGGCTCCTCAAGCCTGATGTGGCCACATATGCCATAGCTATGCCTGCTGCTGTGCTTGGATTCTGCTTGCCACAGCCAGAGCCCACCTTGTCCACACACAACCATCCCAGCTGGCAATGCCCCCTGACCCGTAGGCTAACTCAGCATTCAAAATGTTGGCCATGGAGCCATTCTTTTTTTTTTCTTTACTTTTGGGCCCACATGTTTGTTTTCCTAATAAGTTCCTCCAAATTTTTCCTGGTGTGGCCCCAGAATGTGAGCAGCTGCATCAGGAAGTTCTGAGTCTGCCATAATCGCCCACTGCTGCCTACCGCCACTTCCCTGGTTAGAGCAATTCCACTCAGGAATTGCTCCCCATTGTCCAGCACAGTGTCTAACTTAGGCCCAGGCGCAACTGCTTACAGCCCTGCCTGCCTGCTGCCTTTCCCTGCATTTCACCTGACCTGTGCCTTTCCTTAGAGGCCTAACTCTAACTTGCTGGGATACTCCCTCATAGGACTTTGAAATCCACTAAATAATTCCTAAGGCACATGATACTGACCGCTATCTCTTCCTTTTCCAAATACAAGAAAAATAATCCTGCCATTTATTTTGCAACCATCTACTATGTCTGTCCAGGTATTTCTGAGACTAGGGGAATGGGAAGAGGATGAAGGGGTGTGGAGAGAGGCAGGGGTGGAGGACTGGAGTCTGGCTTCCAAGAGCTCACTCTTCCTGCATCTTCTGATACTTCCCAGGTTCAACCTACACCATTTCTGACGCAGAAATGGTTTCTAGCAGGCCTTTTTATAACAGTTCATTTCGAATGTCCTGTAGTATTTTGTGAGGTTGATGATAGTTTGCTTCTGTTTCCATGCCAAAACTGATTTCCAGAGTCATCGGTTCTCATTTAGCTGTGTTTACTCTCACCAGAGTTCAAAGACAAGCTAGATGCTAATGTCCTTCTCCATCACTTCCTTGCAGAATACACCACCCCACTGTGGTTGAACCCAGAATTGGGGTCTGAAAGTCATAGCCATGATCAGGGTTGGCCTGAAGCCCACTGAGGATCCTGCATCAGAAAAGAAATGCCACTGTTGTCCTCAGACACACTGCCATCAGGCTGTAAGGACCCCAAAGATGGTCTTTTTCCTACACCTCACATTTTACTCCCTACAAACCATAGGCTCTGGAGTTCAGCATGGACACCCCAGAGCCAACTTGGGAGTTTAATGGCAAAGGGGGTGGGCAAGGCCCCATGGCCCAGCCCCATATAATCCATCTGGAGTTCCTCCCAGAACTCTGCCTGCAGTCCAAACACTACCGCCCAATCCAGACACAAGTTAGCCCATCTAGAAAGGTCTACTGATGCTGGAGCCAACACTGCAAAAGCCCAAACATCATAAACAAAAGCCACCCTTCCCAGCAACGCAAAACTTTGCTACTCTCACGATGTGTGGTCCCCTCAAGTGGGCCCAGCCCCCAACATGAATGTCTATTTCTGCTAATATCAATGAGAGCCAGGATTTAACCTTTGAGATTTCACCATGTCGTCCCATTCAGTGGGGCACTTTTGCTTCACAAATGCCAATTCTGTGCACAGATACCGTACTTACATCCTGTTGACTATGCCAAATTGTGTGTATGTGTTGTGTGTACGTGGTGTATTGTGTAGGATATGTATGCGGTATGTGTGTGTGTCTGTTGTATTGTGTGGTGTGTGGTGTACGTATGCTGTGTGTGGCACATTGTGTAGTGTGGTGTATGTGCATGGTGTGTGTGTATACTGTGTGTGGTGTATCATGTAGTATGTATGTTGTGTGTGGTATGTGTATGGTGTGTGTACATGGTGCATCGTATGGGGTATGTGAGGGGTGTGTTTGTGTTTGTGTTTGAGTGGAGACGGCCTGAGGGTTAACATCTGAGGGGCCCTGGGAGTACCCGAGCCTTCCTTCCACATCCCTCCCCAGGGTGCTTGCCTGCGCGCGGGAGCTGGCTGGAGTCTGCAGTCTGGCCGCACAGGGCTCCTGAGGTGCCGGTCCCCCTCTATTCATCTCAACGCCGGTGCTCCTTCTTCTTTTGTTCCTGAAGGGCTCCAAGTCCCACCTCCTCCTCGTGGGAGCCGCCATCTTCCCCCACCCCTGCGCAGTTGATTGGCCCCTGGATGTCACATGACTCAATCTTGGCCAATGGGCTCTGAGCCCAGGATTCTCCACTGGAGCTGGAGAAAGACGTGCCCTTCTCCACGGAGGACGGGCGAGGGCTCTCTGCCCCGGGGAGTTGGCTGGGCTGAGCTGAGCCCCACCATGGCAAGGTGTTACATATGCTGAATACTACCTTTGGCTTCAAAGAAGTCAGCATTCGAGATTCCGGGAATCAGGCATTTCAACAGGTAGGAATGCGATGGAGGGAGGATAGCCCTGGGAAATGGGCAGCAGAGACTGAGCATTCTTTGGTGAGTCTCCAAAAAGCCACTCTCTCACCTCAAAACCAGCCCTAAAGAGGAGAGGAGAGGCTCTGAATCCAGGAAGCCTGTTGTGCCCTCCTGGTGACACACATGCCTGTGAATAAAATGTGCCACGCGCGTCTGTTGGGCCCCACCAATCAGGACAGACGCTGCCCTGAGGCCTCCCTCGTTACTAGGGTGCAGACCTTGGAGGAGATGTTTACAGTCTGGGGTACCTAGAGTAGGGGGGATGGGCAGACCAGGCACTCAGGGGCAGAGGGGGAGGCCTGGTCAGGGGCATTGAGCTTCCAGTGACAATGGGGTGAAAAGCCTCCTCCAGGGCAGAGCCTCGGGAGTGTGGGGAAGGGGAACCCTAGCAAAGGGTGTTAGTTGTGGACTAATCTGTCCTCCCCTCCAGACTGCGAGCCCTCATCATTTTGCTACACTAGCTCTCAGCACGATGCAGTCCAGGAAACAGTTAACCAATCTGGAAAGAGAACATGCCCATTTTACAGATAATGAGACTGGGGCTTAAAGGGGCTGATGCAGCAGACTGGCACTAAAGCCAGGACACACAGGGATAGCTCCCTCCTCTCCCACCTAGCAGCCAACTTCCTTTCTGGTGGCCCGCCTCAGACTGACTGGCAGAGACCACTTGGAACAGCAAAGATGAGAGTGACAGGATCTGGGCTTGACATTGGGCGGACCTGGATTTAAATACTAGCTCTGCTTCTGTATCTTTTTCGTGAAATGAAGGTAATTATGCAAGGGTGCTGTGAGAAGTCAGTGGCTGACGTGCGCAGCATTCCCTACTCAGGGTCTCACAGCCAGTACTCGGTCAATAGTGTTAGTAGCTTCACCTCTGGGGCTGCACCAGGGCCAGGTACCTATGCACAGAGAGTCCCCATGTGACTTCAAAGGACTATAGTTCAGGGAATTACCATCCTTCAGGCCAGGGTACTCTAATCAGAGGAAGACATCACTTCCTAGTAAGACAGCTGGAAGGGCAGGAGCTATTCACTAGGCATGAGAGGAGAGCAAGTGGAGGTGGGGCATTTGTAGAAAACAGGCCAGAGGGCAGAGAAGTTTCCAGCAACTTTCTGCTCCCAGAGGGATGAGACCGCCACATCTGGTATTGGGGAAGCGGGGGTGGATGGCGGAGCTGGTGAATGGCCACAGCTCAGCTCTGCCACCCAAGAACCCTACTTTCCACCTGCAAAGGACAAAATAAAACTATGGCCACATGGGGGTGAAGGACCCCACAGCACTGGGGACACAAGGACACTCCAGGGTCAATGGGAACCTGCCTTTTGCTTCTGGCCTGTGCCGAGGCAAAGCTGTCACCCGTGGCCTCCATCTAAGGATTCTTCCAGCACATGCTGGCTGGACCACAAGGGAAAGCCCAAACCTTTCTGCTCCATCCCGTTGCCTAACCCTTGCTGTCCCACAGCCCACAGACATCTGCTGGGGCTCACCAGCTCATGCAGCACAGTGACCACACATTGACAAGTCAAGAACTGCACTTATTTAGACCTGATACCAGACATGATTCCCCTGCTTATGCAGAAGTCTATGCATGTAACAAAGTTCAGCCTTTTGCCCTAAAGATGGGCCCTTTGTTCCTGCCCCCACCCCCGCCATCTTACAGCAAAGAAGAAGGAAGCAGGGTGGGTTGAGCAACCTTTCCAACTCCTTCCCCAGGTAAGAAAGGCAAAGGAAAAACCTGGAGAGCCAGCCTTCTTTCCTGTGCCCTCCGCCTCACCTTCAACCTGCATCCTTTCTTATTTCTCTCTCTCCATTATAATTTGCTCTCTATACATTTTAAATCAAATTAGCAAAATAGTTCATGGAAACACTAAATTTATAAATAATGATAATAGGCAATGCTCATGAAGGTGTAGGGAGATGGATACTTTCATATGTTGCTAGTAGGAATATAAATTGATAACGCTTTTTTTTTTTGGAATGCAGTTTGGCCATTTATATTAGAACTTTAAAAATGTCCATCCCTCTGACCTAGGCCTTTAATCTCAGTGCAAGAAGATGATATTGCCTTGCTGGCTGCAGAAGTGGAAAGTTGGAAACAACTTTAATTTGCAACATATGGAACTGACTGAGTAAACATAGCAATGTGATACAACATTGGACAGGCTCTAAAACAGTGTTTACCCAGAATTTCTAAATGTTCATTTTGTAGGATAAAATAAATGTACTACAACAGTTCATATATAGTATCAACCTCAAAGATATTTAAAGGTTTTTTTCCAAGCAATAGAAAACCAAATGAGAAGGAAAAAATCAAAATGTTAACTTTGGTTGTCATTGAGTAATAAGGCTATGTGTCATTTATTTTCTTTCATATTTTTCTGAATTTTCTAAAATGTTTATAATGTTTAGAAATTTTTTTAATCTTTATTTTAAGGAAATCAATTTTTATAGCTTAAAGTGGGTAAGTTTAAGTTAATATGTTCCTTTTGTCAGAAATATTTGCAACTTAAACACACTCTAAACTTTGGCTTTCCTCTTGTACCACCCTGTTGCCATTTACCAAATTGTAGTCTTCAGAGCCAGTGTCTATTATTGCTATAACTCTCACTGATTGTACTCTATGTACCATGTACCTATTTAATTCTCATAATCACTCTTTAAATTATTTGATAATACTTCCTGACACTGAGGGTCAGAAAGCTTGAGTTGCCTGCTCAGGGTACCTCATCGGCAGAGATTTGCTTGATACTGCCAGTACTTTTCAAGTGTTTGCCCTACCAGGGCCCTAGTCTTAACTGTGCCCCTGTGGATGGCAGCCCCACGTGGGGATTGTCCTCTTCCTTGAGCTGTTATGTCTTGTCAGTTTGGTGTTGCTGTAACAGAATACCACAGACCAGATAATGTGTATAGAAATGAAATTTATTTGGCTCACAGTTCTGGAGACTGGGAAGTCCAAGAGCGTGGCACCAGCATCTGGTGATGCCTTTGTGCTGTGTCATCCCCTGGTGGAAGGAGGAAGAGCAAGCAAGCATTTGAGACAGAGAGAGAAGGGAGGAGGCCAAACTATATCCTTTTATCAGAAACCCACTCCTGCAATAACTAACCCACTCCCGCAATAACAGCATTAAACCATTCGTGCAGGTAGAGCCCTCATGACCTAATCACCTCTCAAAGGTCTGCCTCTTAATACCATCACAATGGCAATTAAATTTCAACATGAGTTTTAGAGGGGACATTCAAACCATAGTACCTCTCAAGAAGGGCACCAGCAGAACCTACTTGTGACCTCTCTGAATCCTCATCAGGCTGTAGCATGGGCTGAGGGTCTCTGGTATCCTCAAGTGTCCCTCTTTGGAACTGGAGCCCCAAGACCAGACTTGCTGTTCCTACCATTGGAAGGCTGAGGAATCCTTGTGGAAGTGCAGCCGCCTTCACAGGACCCTACCAGGAGGCAGATCACCAGCTGGAATCGCAGAGTTCAACTCTGCTCTCCCAGGGGAGAGGACAAGGAGAGACAGGGCAAGAGAGCATTTGGCAACTGAGAGAACTTAACAGGGGCTGTGCCTTGGAGAGCCTGTGGGGCAGGTGGTGGCAGGGACCCTGATTTCCATCTGAAGAAGATGTGGCCAGACCTCTGACATCAAACTCTGGAAGGAATGGGGGAGTTAACTCCACTGAGGATCTTTTTGGTGTGAGGTGCTCGACTAGGTACCTTGCATGGGATGCTGTGTTTAATCCTAGCAAACTTAGTGAAGGAATGAGACTCCAAAAGGTGGACTGCCTCACCCACAGTCATGCAGCTCATGGGTGACAGAGATGGAGCTGAACCCAGGCCCTTCTCCCCACCTAGTCACAAACTGAGACCCTGCATTACCCTTGAGGGTTAATGGCCTTTCTCCTCAGTCTTCTGAGGGCCCCTTGCCCTCTCTCCCAATAACTTCATAGAGAATGGGGTGCCAAGGCCACTAGTGAGGAAACCCAGGCCCTGGGGGCAGATGATAGTGAGTTGGTAGGCCTCAATACTCAGGGCAGACCCCTGTCATCTTCAGGGAGAGCCATCAGGAGCTTACTTTCTGGAGAGAGAGGATGGCTTAACCCTGAATCTGCCTGATTGGGGTCTCAAGACCTGGGGATTTTCTAGTCCAAGCTCAGGGAAGGGGTTCTGGTGCCACAGCAAAGAGAGTGCCCCAGTTAGGAGTGATGGCCGGCTTGGACAATCTACCTAAATCCCACCAACAAAGGAAACAGTGGCTTCCCAGTGACATGGTGTCAGGATGGACTTGGGCAGAGCAGGAACATGCATGGGTGCTGATGGTCTTCCACGAGGCAGAGGGCAAGCCTCCAGTGGGAGGAGGGGCCCCCCAAGGTTCTCCTTCCTACCTCTATCTCTGGTCAGTATGTGACCCAGTCACTCATTGAGGGGCCGGACAATTAGAGCACAAGAACAGAACAGAGGCAAACATATATATAAATCTATTATATGGTAAAGTCATAAGTCAGTGAGGAAAGGATGACTTACTAAAAAAAAGTGTATTGAGGGACATGAACAGAAACTTTTCAAAAGAAGACAGAATAATGGCCAAAAAACAGATGAAAAAATGCTCAACATCTCTAATCATCAGGGAAATGCAAATTAAAACCACAATGAGATATCACTTATCTCCAGTGAAACTGGCCTTTATCAAAAAGTCCCAAAACAATAAATGTTGGCGTGGATGCAGAGAGATAGGAACACTCATACATTGCTGGTGGGACTGCAAACTAGTACAACCTCTGTGGAAAGCAATATGGAGATACCTTAAAGAGATACAGTTAGAAGTACCATTCGATCCAGCAATCCCATTACTGGGCATCTACCCAAAAGAACAAATGACACTCTATGAAAAAGACACCTGCACCCGAATGTTTATAGCAGCACAATTCACAATTGCAAAGATGTGGAAACAACCCAAGTGTCCATCAGTACATGAGTGGATTAATAAAATGTGGTATATGTATACCATGGAGTACTATTCAGCTTTAAGAAACAATGGTGATATAGCACCTCTTGTATTCTCCTGGATAGAGCTG